>NIVC01002497.1:0-112500 GCA_002269645.1 Macrostomum lignano | reverse complement strand
GGGTACCTACTGCTAGACCGGAGCCCAACCATTCGATGGATGGAGCCACCCTAGCGGCGGGCATTGTCACTGAAGACCTAATCGCTCGTGCGGTCAGAACCTTCAAACCCTTCAAATCTCCTGGACCTGATGGTATCTACCCTGTTCTCCTTCGTGAAGCAGCCAAGATACCCTCGTTCCTGAGACTCACCCGCAATCTTATGCGGGCCTCTATCCAGCTGGGATACGTTCCCAAATGCTGGACTGAAGCTCGGGTAGTCTTTATTCCCAAACCTGGGAAGGGTGACTACCAAAGCGTCAAGGCCTTCCGGCCTATTAGCTTAACGTCAGCAATGCTTAAGCTCACTGAGAGGCTTATTCTCTGGCGGCTGCTGTCCTGCGAGCTGACAGCGATGCCCCTCAGCAATAATCAGCACGCCTTCCGTACCGGGAGGTCGACTGACAGCGCCTTGCATGCGATTGTCGAGAAGATTGAAAGGGCGGTACTGGGTGACGGTTACGCTCTGGCTCTCTTTCTTGACATTGTTGGCGCCTTCGACAACGTTATCTTTGAAGCGTTTCAGAGGGCCCTTCAAAATCGCAAAGCTCATGCTACCCTCATACGGTGGATCATGTACATGATCTCCAACCGTACGGTCACTGCCCAACTTCTTGGGCAAACTGCCTCCACCAGAGTCTGTAAGGGTGGACCCCAAGGCGGAGTCCTCACCCCGACGCTCTGGAACCTGGTCATGGACGCTCTTTTGAGTGACTCCCGACCCGACCCCGTCTTCAAAGTCGGGTATGCTGATGACGTCACGGCCATTGTGGCAGGACCGTCTCCCAGCACGCTCAGGGATCTGATGCAGAGCTTTATCCGCAAAGCAGAATCCTGGGCCAATGACAATGGTCTGGAACTCTCTGAGCCCAAAACCGTTGCCATTATGTTTACCAGCAGACTACGCTGGAACATACGTCCTCTGCAGCTCTACGGCAGAGATATTGCCTTCGCGCACCAGACCAGATGTCTCGGGGTCATACTTGACCACCGGCTCAACTGGTCCTCCCACGTGAAAGCAAAAGCCAAGCGTGCCTCAGCCATCCTGGCCCAGCTCCGACGAGCACTTGGCACTTCTTGGGGTCTATCCCCAAAGCGGCTTTGGTGGATCTATACTTCCGTAGTTAGACCTGCCATTACGTACGCCTCTGTTGTCTGGGTTAGCGCTACCCAGGTCAAAAGCCATGCAGACCTGCTCAACACGATCCAAGGCAGAGCGTGTAGGCTCATCTGCAACGCCACCAGGTCCACGCCCTTTGCTGGCATGGGGGCCTTCCTTAATCTTCCGCCTCTTGACCTCTTCATCAGGGGTGAGGCGGCTAGAACGACGCGGCGTCTAATTGATGCCGGCGTCAAATTCATTTACATGAGAGCACCTGCTAAGCGGAACCTTGTCCCGCATAGCGATCTGTGCCTCAACTTTCTCAACGAGTGTCAGGCCAATCGCGTCTTCACCGATGGCATTGCCTCAACGCTCAACCTGAGACAGCGCTACTCCGTAGCTATCGACTCGCGCGATAAAATCAATGACCAATGGAACCCTGGTGAGCTTCATTGCTACACCGACGGTTCTAAGCAGTCAGCCAACACCGGCTTTGGTGTTGGAATCTTTCTGAACGGGAGGGTCATCGCTACCCACGCTCAATACACTGGGGTCAACTCCAGTGTTTTCCAAAATGAAGTTCTGGCCATCAGCTCCTGCACTGCAGAGCTTCTCGCCACTGGCGTTACTGGTAAGAACATCATTTTCCATTCGGACAGCCAAGCTGCCTTGCACGCCATCAGTGGCTGCAGCACCAACTCTGCTACAGTCCTCGACTGTATCAAACTCCTCAACATGTTGGGTTCCGCCAACAAAATTACCCTTAAGTGGGTTCCGGGGCATGTGGGGATCCGAGGAAATGAGTTGGCTGACACCCTTGCAAAAGTTGGTGCCTCCGGCTCCTCTCTCGGCCCCGAACCTCTTGTCCCGATTCCTGGCTGTGTCATCGACTCGCGCATCAAAGCGTGGATCAGGACTCAGCACCGCTCGACTTGGGCGAACCGCACGAACTGCAGGCAATCCAGAGGCGCTGTCCCTCAGCCCTCTCACCAGCTCCGGAAGCTCCTCTTGCGCCTCTCGCGCAGAGACATCCGGGCTGCCACCATGACCCTCTCTGGTCACGGCTGCTTCTCCAGGCACCAGTACCTGCAGGGCAACGCCACCAACGCCACCTGTAGTTTCTGCAACTCAGGTGACGAAACCGCTGAGCATTTCGTCAGCATCTGTCTCGCCTTCACGCGGGCCAGACTCACTTACCTCGGGCCACACACATCTATTACTGAAGCGTGCAAACCCGAAAACTTTAATCAGCTCATGCGCTACCTTCGGGCCACCCGCAGGGCTGAACTCTCCTTTCCAGAGAGCACCATAGCTGCTGGCGACACTGGGGGACCTCCCTGGGCGGCGCCAACCCTCCGTCCATAGCGACGCGTCGGCCGTTCAGGGACTAGCGGAATGGGCGCCCGAGCCTTCCCGCTGTGTCCCCTTCGGGACAGCCCTGCAGCTAAGTCTAAGAAGCCTTTCATCTACCCTCTGTTGTCCTCATCTACCCTCTGTTGCCCCTCATCTACCCTCTGTTGCCCCTCATCTACCCTCTGTTGCCTTCATCTACCCTCTGTTGCCCTCATCTACCCTCTGTTGCCTTTCATCTATCCTCTGTTGCCTTTCATCTATCCTCTGTTGCCTTTCATCTATCCTCTGTTGCCCCTCATCTACCCTCTGTTGCCTTTCATCTATCCTCTTTTGCCTTTCATCTACCCTCTGTTGCCCTCCATCTACCCTCTGTTGCCCTCCATCTACACGCTCATGCACTTTGAGCTACCCTCGTTTCTGAGTCATTCCCACCTTCATCCTACTCTCTTAGTTCACCCTTCTCTTTTCTCACAAGCCGTCTTTATCTGTGCCTCTATCAACTTTTCACCATACCTAGCAAAGCATTTCACGTTGACGTGGCAATATTCGACACCAAATGTATAAAATCTCCGCTTTGAACAAGATTAAGTAATCATGAGCAACTTTCTCAGTCGAACCACCCCGTCAATCATACATTTTTGAGTATTCTCAAGAATCTGTCGCAAAATAACTTGGAAAACATGACTTTCTACTGAAACAATACAACAAGTAGTATAAGAAGGACTCGCGCAGAGACGCAGCGCATTGCTATAGCAGCCCCGCTTATATCAGTGGCCACTGCAGCCCAGCTTTTAAGTGAGCTACTCTCTGCTACTTGGCGACTGACTCAGTGAACGCAGAGCAGAAATATTTTTGTTATTTTCTCTGCCTCAACCCCCCGCCCAGTGATAGCCAGGCAGTGCAGCTCGCACAGCTGCTGAGCAGGGTCAGAGCCTCATCTCTCAGGCACAATGGCAAAGGCAGAAAATGCAACGATACACGTGAGGCTCCATGCTCGTGTCAGGCTTGGAATGCTCAAGTCTAAACAGCTCAGTGTAGACTCGCATTCGCACACCATGTGGGGTAGGGCAGAACTGAGCACTGCTGCCTCTATTAAACCTGGATATTTGCTTGCGGAGACTTTTTATTCACCGAGTTAGACGGCCATTCTGAGGTTATTCAATTCTCTGAAAATAATATTTTTATTTCTCTCAGCAAATATCTATAGCTCATGCTCAAAGACGCCATTAGATATGATGCAGCGGGGAAGCTGCGACGACATACTGGAATGCTCCTGGCGCTTCTGGTGCTGCTGGCCAGCCTCGGCTGCGCTGCCGGGAGGCCCAGCCGGCTGCATGAGGATGACTTTGACAGTCCAGATGATGAATCAGGTATGCAATGCATGAAGTGCCGCCGGGAGGTGAGATCTGGTGGCTGGAGTAGAGCCAGAACTTTTGAGATCTCATTAATGTAGTGAGACTACTGTGAGATCTCATTAATGCAGTGAGACTACTGTGAGATCTCACTACTGCAGTGAGACTACTGTTAGATCTCACTAATGGAGTGAGACTAATGTGAGATCTCCCTGATGCAGTGAGACTACTTTGAGATTTCACTGATGAAGTGAGACTACTGTGAGATCTCACTAATGTAGTGAGACTACATTACATTAGTAATGTAGTTACACATTAGTAATGTAGGAGTATGAAAGAATGAAAGATCTCACTAATGCAGTGAGACTACTGTGAGATCTCACTAATGAAGTGAGACTACTGTGAGATCTCACTAATGGAGTGATACTACTGTGAGATCTCACTGATGAAGTGAGACTACTGTGAGATCTCACTACTGCAGTGAGACTACTGTGAGATTTCACTGATGGAGTGAGACTACTGTGAGATCTCACTAATGGAATAAGACTACTGTGAGATCTCATTAATGCAGTGAGACTACTGTGAGATCTCACTAATGGAGTGATACTACTGTGAGATCTCACTGATGAAGTGAGACTACTGTGAGATCTCACTACTGCAGTGAGACTACTGTGAGATCTCACTAATGGAATAAGACTACTGTGAGATCTCCCTGATGCAGTGAGACTACTTTGAGATTTCACCCATGATGTGAAACTACTGTGAGATCTTGATAATGATATGAGACTAGTGTGAGATCTCATTAATCGAGTGAGACTGCTGTGAGATCTCACTAATGCAGTGAGACAACTGTGAGACTACTGTTAGATCTCAATAATGGAATGAGACTGAGACAGCTTGTATTAGATGATTCAGATTTTTTGGACACAAACAGATTAGGAAAATCAATTGAGACGCTAATCCAAAAGTCCCTGTCTGACGCCCCAAAGTCTCAGGCTGGGCTCGCGGCCTAGCTGACCGGCTGAGAGCATCCAGCGGTGAGGCCTTTGATTCCGACGATGCCTCCAAAGAAGAGCCCGAGCTGCAAGTCGAGGCCACGAAGCGGTCATGGATCGCCGAGCTGACAGAGAAGGCAGACCGCAACGAGGAGGCCGCAGACCTCATCGAGGAGATTCAGTCGCGCACCAGCAGCAGCGGATTGCGCAGCCTGAAGTCCGCCTGCAAGGCGATGTGCCCGAAGTGCGTCTGCGGCGTCATCCTGTTGCCCGGCCTGCCCAAAAATTCAAAAGCCGGAAAGCCAAAAGCCGGAAAGCCAAAGGCCGGAAAGCCAAAGGCCGGAAAGCCAAAGGCCGGAAAGCCAAAGGCCGGAAAGCCAAAAGCCGGAAAGCCAAAAGCCGGAAAGTCAAAAGCCGGAAAGCCAAAAGCTGGAAAGCCAAAAGCTGGAAAGCCAAAGGCCGGAAAGCCAAAAGCCGGAAAGCCAAAAGCCGGAAAGTCAAAGGCTGGAAAGCCAAAGGCCGGAAAGCCAAAAGCCGGAAAGCCAAAAGCCGGAAAGTCAAAGGCTGGAAAGCCAAAGGCCGGAAAGCCAAAAGCCGGAAAGCCAAAAGCCGGAAAGTCAAAGGCTGGAAAGCCAAAGGCCGGAAAGCCAAAGAAGGCCGGAAAGCCGGAAAAGACCGGAAAGCCGAAGAAGGCCGGAAAGCCGGAAAAGGCCGGAAAGCCGGAAAAGTCTAAGAAGCCTGTAAGTTTTTGTTTGAAATATCTCTTCATAAAAGCCTCTACTAATCTCTTATCTTGCTCCTTCCCAATTTGAAGCCCTCGAAGAAGTCGCTTCAGTTTTCCGCTCTGGAGAGCCAACTGCCCGACTTTCTGCTTGATGAGGGCGGCGACGAAGCGGTTTTCAAACGGAAGGTCGGTGATCACGATCCGCTGTCTGACGAGTCCGAGGAGATGCTCAGCAGCTTCGGTGTGGAATGAGGATCGGTGTTCGGGTATAGGAGAGATGTTTTTGCTAGAGTTAGGGTTAGGGTTAGGGTTGCATCTGCGGATGTAAAAGGACAGCAAAGAAATATATTGAATATACTGAAGTAGATCTACCAAGGAATACTATAATACTAAATTAACAAGCGAGTTAGATTATAAAGAAGTTTCTTCTGAAGGAGTATTTCTATAGAGAAAGTATAAAAGCTTTCTCGATTATTTTTTAAAAATTTGAACACCTATTCCGAACTACCAAAGCTGAAGCGAACCCAATGCTTACATTTTTCAAGTTCAATATTGAATTCAACAGCTAACCTGTTTCATTCCATGTTCATTTAAATAAATTCGAAGCCAGTGCTTGACAACAAGTCAAGTCCACTCTTTTTGGCATGATTGTTCAATATTTAATGATAACCCCTGATAAAGTCACAAAGATCACCACCGGTCGTTCTTTACCTCTACATTGAGTCTTGCAGTGGTCTATGACTGCGCTGTCTGTCTGTCCGTCTGTCTGTCTGTCTGTCTGTCTGTCTGTCTGTCTGTCTGTCTGTCTGTCTGTCTGTCTGTCTGTCTGTCTGTCTGTCTGTCTGTCTGTCTGTCTGTCTGTCTGTCTGTCTGTCTGTCTGTCTGTCTGTCTGTCTGTCTGTCTGTCTGTCTGTCTGTCTGTCTGTCTGTCTGTCTGTCTGTCTGTCTGTCTGTCTGTCTGTCTGTGTGTCTGTCTGTCTGTCTGTCTGTGTGTCTGTCTGTCTGTCTGTCTGTCTGTCTGTCTGTGTGTCTGTCTGTCTGTCTGTCTGTCTGTCTGTCTGTCTGTGTGTCTGTCTGTCTGTCTGTCTGTCTGTCTGTCTGTCTGTGTGTCTGTCTGTCTGTGTGTCTGTCTGTCTGTCTGTCTGTATGAAGCGCACACTCTGTTTCAAGGCCAGCTGGCAAAGGGCTTTCAAAGGGCTGGCTGAGAAAGGCAACAGCTGCGGCAGAATTCCGCAGCGCTGCCTCACCCCCCCCCCCCCGAGATTTGTTATCAGCTGCACCTGGGCACCCCAATAAAGAAAAATCGTTGCAGCAAATGCGTAACAAAAGCATTGAGAGCTTGCAAAAGAATCTTCCTGACTGGAAGCAGCAACTCTGCTTGGAGAAGCAGAGGAAGTATCAATAAATTATTAATTGAAGATTTGCAGCACAGCGGTATCCAGCCAGTTGCTGCTATTAAAGCAATGCTATTAAAGACTCGGAAATACAGCGCGTTCGACTTTCGAGCCGAGTCGCTCAGTCAGCTCCGTTCGCGCCGGCGGGCCGTCCCTGCCAGTCACGACAGCCGATCGGACAGCCGAGGAGGCGGCGGCGGTGGACGGCCGGGTCAGCTCGCGCTGGTATTGGAGGAGGAGGAACCGCAGCAGACTGTAGAGAAACCTGCGCCTATCAGAAAGGTGCAGTTTTCCCAAGGAGGATGAGACTACTTGATTTGTCCCCATCCTGACTATCCCACTTCCTATAGGGATAGCCAGGAGACCGAGTTGGATAGCCAGGAGACCGAGTTGGATAGTCAGGAGAGGGAGTGGGATAGTCAGGAGACCGAGTGGGATAGTCAGGATAGGGAGTGGGATAGTCAGGATAGGGAGTGGGATAGTCAGGATAGGGAGTGGGATAGTCAGGAGAGGGAGTGGGATAGTCAGGAGAGGGAGTGGGATAGTCAGGATAGGGAGTGGGATAGTCAGAATAGGGAGTGGGATAGTCAGGATAGGGAGTAGGATAGTCAGGATAGGGAGTAGGATAGTCAGGAGAGGGAGAGGGATAGTCAGGAGAGGGAATGGGATAGTCAGGATAGGGAGTGGGATAGTCAGGAGAGGGAGTGGGATAGTCAGGATAGGGAGTGGGATAGTCAGGAGACCGAGTGGGATAGTCAGGATAGGGAGTGGGATAGTCAGGATAGGGAGTGGGATAGTCAGGAGAGGGAGTGGGATAGTCAGGATAGGGAGTGGGATAGTCAGGAGACCGAGTGGGATAGTCAGGATAGGGAGTGGGATAGTCAGGATAGGGAGTGGGATAGTCAGGAGAGGGGGTGGGATAGTCAGGATAGGGAGTGGGATAGTCAGGAGACCGAGTGGGATAGTCAGGATAGGGAGTGGGATAGTCAGGATAGGGAGTGGGATAGCCAGGACAGGGATTGGGATTATGGTATAGCAAAATGTACCATATTACATTGTAACTATATTTTCGGCTCAGCACATACACTTCATGTCAGGTGGACACTATCAGTAAGTACTCAAGTCCAGTCCTTGATCCCCGCAGCGGCGAGTCTCATTCATCATGCCGCACTCTGGCGACGTGATTCAAGTGCAGCAGAAGCAGTTCAACTCGTGGGGCACACAGACTGCTGAGTACAACAGCATCTCTAATGCGGTGATGTCCGAGGCGTATTACGTGAGCGCCATGAGCGCTCTGCAGCAGCGCCTGCAGATGTACCAGCTGATGGCCCAGGATGTGGCTGATCACATGAGGCGCCGTCAGCAGCTGCACCGGCTTAGGCGCGAGCGGCAACAGTTGGAGAGCACGTGGCGCAATGTGTTTACAATTATTAGCTTTGTGACGTCATTATGTATGCTATTTTTAGCATTGCGAATTTCTGTTGAATTGGCGTTAGAAGTACTGCTGGACTGAGTTTAGATTAATTGTGCTTGACGTTCGTATTCTCATCACATTAAGTTCTACAGATAATGCAAACTGTCTAAAGCACATAAAACTTGATTTGTTGCTTAATTCATTCCCACAGAATTACATAAGCTTCAGTTGTCAAAGAACCAAGGCTTTAGCGCAGAAGTCCCTCAGAAACGGCTAGTACTAGCAATCCAGTGACCTAGTGCCCCCCTTTGGGGCGGCCAATAAGCAAGGAGCAAAAATTATTCACGCAAATCCATTAAAAAGGGAACATTTTCTAAGAACCGATTCCTTCTTCATTTTCATAAATCACCTTATTCGAGTAAAATTTTCGCGGAAACAGATGTTTGCTGTGAATCTCTTTTGTCTAAAAGTAAAAAAGGACAACAAATAAAGCCTTCAAAATGATAGGACGCGTTCCCCCAGATAGCAAGCACCCCCTGATAGCACGCGTTCCCCCGGATAGCAAACATCCCCCAAATAGCAAGCACCCCCCCCCCCAGATAGCAAGCTTCCCCCCCAGATAGCAAGCATCCCCCAGATAGCAAGCATCCCCCAGATGGCAAGCACCCCCCCCCCCAGATAGCAAGCTTCCCCCCCAGATAGCAAGCATCCCCCAGATAGCAAGCTTCCCCCCCAGATAGCAAGCATCCCCCAGATAGCAAGCATCCCCCAGATGGCAAGCATCCCTCAGATGGCAAGAATCCCCCAGATAGCAAGCATCCCCCAGATAGCAAGCATCCCCAGATAGCAAACATCCCACAAATAGCAAGCACCCCCCCCAGATAGCAAGCTTCCCCCCAGATAGCAAGCATCCCCCAGATAGCAAGCATCCCCCAGATAGCAAGCATCCCCCAGATGGCAAGCATCCCCCAGATGGCAAGAATCCCCCAGATAGCAAACATCCCACAAATAGCAAGCATCCCCCAGATAGCAAACATCCCACAAATAGCAAGCACCCCCCCCCCCAGATAGCAAGCATCCCCCAGATAGCAAGCATCCCCCAGATAGCAAGCATCCCCCAGATAGCAAACATCCCCAAATAGCAAGCATCCCCCAGATAGCAAGCATCCCCCAGATAGCAAGCATCCCCCAGAAGCATCCCCCAGATAGCAAGCATCCCCCAGATAGCAAACATCCCCCAAATAGCAAGCATCCCCCAGATAGCAAGCATCCCTCAGATAGCAAGCATCCCCCAGATAGCAAGCATCCCCCAGATAGCAAGCATCCCCCAGATAGCAAGCATCCCCCAGATAGCAAACATCCCACAAATAGCAAGCATCCCCCCAGATAGCAAGCATCCCACAAATAGCAAGCATCCCCCAGATAGCAAGCATCCCCCAGATAGAAAGTGTTAGAAATGACAAGCCAAGGCGAGCACTTGCTATGAAACGAGAATCACGAGAGTTCTGAGCCAATGCTCCATGCGAAACTATTTATTATCAACGATAAAGCACAAGCCCGCGACAACCCCCCAACCCAGGACTAAAACTCACCACACTGCACATCAGAGCACGATGACAATAATAATTTGACGCGTACACTCAGACAGAACAAAAGTACAAGCACCAGTGGAATAAGCATTCAAAGAGTAAACAGTGCTAAGCCCCGCCCAAGCCTAACACTGCTCCCCACAAAAGCAAACAAAAGTCAAAGACAGTCACTTGAAATCCTCACAGTCAATGTCACTCATCAGTCCTTGTAACAAACAGGCTGCCGAGGGCGAAACTCGTACGGCTCCCGATGGCAAATGTTTCCGGGCTCCTGGCGCTCCAGGTCGAGCCGCGGGTCGTCTTCCACGGCCACCACCGGGTCAGTCAGCGCACCATCGGGTTCAGGTGTCTCAAGCCGCTTAGGAGAGTCCGGCCGGCCGGTCCACTGATTTGAGTGCGCCAGCCGCAGGCCGCCGCCAGGCTGATCGGCCGGAGTGACGAGCGCCGTGTTCAGGCCGTGCTGCACCACGCACGAACTTGGCTGGCACCGGAGGAGTTCCAGGTCGCATCCTCAGCCAGATTGGATCGCCAGCTTGCTCCGTCATTGTCAGCGGGTGTCGAAGCCGACGGCCCCACATGAAGATGTCTGGAGAGGCAGCGCGATTGCCGCTTGGCCGGCTGGTCCTTATCGTCAGCAACAGCTTTTGCAGAAAATGGTCGAACGGCACCACCTTCGTCCACGCTCTGAGACCATCCTTGATGATTCGCACCAGTCTCTCGGCCTGACCATTCGAGGCGGGATGATACGGCGGGGTGTGCAGTTCACGACAACCAATGCTGCGCAGCCACTGCGAGACCTTCTCCGACTTGAACTCCGGCGCATTGTCCGACACCAGCGTCTGAGGCACTCCATTCCTCGCAAACACCGCTCTCAGAACACGCAGTACACTTTCTGCAGATCGATCAGGCACCTGAATCGCCTCAGGCCACCCTGAATAGGAGTCGAACAACAGCAGGAGCAGCCCTGCACCAGAGATCTCACAGTGGTCCATGTGAACTCGCGCCCATGGCTCACTCTCGGCTGGCCAGATGTCGATTTTCCGCTGAAGCACCGGTCGAGTTTCTGAGCACTGCTGACAGCGCTCCACAAAAGTCCGCACCTCGCGATCCAGGCCAGGCCACCAGAATTC
This sequence comes from Macrostomum lignano, assembly GCA_002269645.1. NCBI lineage: Eukaryota > Metazoa > Platyhelminthes > Macrostomidae > Macrostomum > Macrostomum lignano. The sequence goes on along the minus strand of NIVC01002497.1, from coordinate 101,410 downwards.
CTTGGAGATGTGCGCCTTGGTGTTATCAGCACTCGGGTGTACTTCGTCATGGGCCGCCTCCAGGATGCGCCTGCGGAGAATGGGTGGCGGCACAATTCTGGTTCCATGGATCACCAGGCCATCTTCCACTGACAGAGCCTCACGACACGCCTTGTACGGTCTCTCCACCTGCGACACCTGGCCCCACCTGCCGGTTCTGATTCTCTGCCGGAGCCGTGTCAACAGCGAACACCTCCGAGTTCCTTCATGAAGGTCTTGCAAGGTCATCAGAGCTCCTTCAGTGACGACCTCAGACTCCAGCTGGTGAATTAAGTCATTCTGTGCATCTTGCTCGGCGAAGCTCAAACGTGACAAAGCATCAGCATCCGTCATCAGCCTCCCAGGCACGTACTCGACCACGTAATCGAAAGCCGACAGTCTCAAAGCCCAGCGCATTAGTCTTGCTGACACCGTTTTGGGGAGGCTTTTGCTCGGATTGAAAATATACTTCAGCGGCTCATGGTCGGTCTGGAGAGTGAACCTCTTGCCTAGCAACATCTTGCGAGCTCTCTCTACTGCCCAAACAATTGCAAGGGCCTCTCTCTCAATGTTCGAGTAATTTGCTTCAGACTTCGTCAGAGCACGTGACAGGTACATATCCGGATGACCTGACTGCACCAGAACAGCACCCAATGACTGCTCACTAGCATCCACGCGGAGACAGACAGGAGAGCTGACATCAAATGGTTTCACGCACGGATTCGAACTCAGGCTCTGCTTTACACGGGCAAACGCAGCTTCGGCCACAGAACTCCACTCGAACACCCGGTCCGCCCGGCGAAGTTCCTGCAAAGGCCGGCACTTCTCAGCAAAATTGGGGACCAACCGACCGTAGAACTGGGCCAGTCCAAGAAACCGCTCGAGGTCCTTCTTGTTCTTTGGAGCTTCCACGTCTTGAATCCGCTGGACCATGCCAGGATCTGGCTTGATCCCTTCCTCATCGATTATGTGGCCAAGGAACTTCAAACTGGGTGCTTCCATGATGCACTTTGCTTCATTGACTTTAACATTTGCCGCTCTCAGCTTGTCGAGTATCCCTGTGCGAATGTTTTCCAACTCTGCCTTCGTCACCGCGCCCATGAGGACGTCATCCTGATACACAATGACACCTGGATTTTCGCCTAGCAGCTTCTCCATCTCACGCTGGAACACAGACGGAGAGACCTTGATGCCGTACGGCAGCCTATTGAAGCGATAACAGCCAAATGGAGTGTTGATGGTGGTGATGTCTTTAGACTCATTCTCCAGCGGTATTTGATAATAGGCATCAGAAAGGTCAAGACGGCAAAACAGATTCTTGTTGGCCATCTTGGAAAACGCTGTCTCTATTGATGGAGTCAGGTATGTCTGATCCTGCACCCACTGATTGACTGCTGTGTAATCTCCGCAAATCCTCACTGACGCCTTGTCCGACTTCACCGTCACCACAATCGGGCTGCCCCACTCCGACGATGTCACCCTCTCGATTATTCCCGCCTTCTCCATCAAGTCCAGCTCCTTTTTTACTAACGGACGCAGCGCCAATGGCAGCTCTCTGGAGTGGGGTATTGACACCGGCCGCGTCTTCGAGGTCCCAGCGTGGCGCATCATGGCTAGGCGCCGTCTGATGCACCACTGAACCAACTTGAGCATGGCCTAACGCAGTCAGCGGCCCAGTCAAGAAGGTGCTCACCATCTGTAGCTGCTGGACATAGTCTGAAATCTGGTCCACCGAAAGCTCCGAAGAAACCTCACATTCGAGCACTTTGCTTCTGATGTCTTGATTTCTGAGGCCAGCAATCAGTCGCATTTTGATCAGCTGCTCTGCTGGGTTCACATCCTCGTCCTTCAGCTTCTCGAACTCGCACACCACTGCCTGTTCTCGAAGACGGGCAGCGAAGCCGGTGATGCTGTCACCCTCGCCCTGGCGCATGGACATGAAGGCCGCCCGCTCCGAAATCAGCAGCCTTTTCTGGGGTTCCAAAAATCGAACAAAGCACGCTTTGATGTCGGCCCACTTCATCTTAGAAAGCTGGCTTGGTGCCACCAGCTGCTTCACTTTGATTAGCTGAGCCACGCCCAGACAGCCCAGAAAGGCATCTGTCAGTGCCAGGTTGCCGTCGGTGTCCTGCACTCCTTTTGACCTCGCTTGAGCATCGAAGACTTCGACCCATGCCCGCAGCTCTTCAATGCTTTCCAGTGGCAGTGGGTCTCGTAGCTTGATAGACATGCATGCAATCCTGCTCGCGACGCCAAAATGTTAGAAATGACAAGCCAAGGCGAGCACTTGCTATGAAACGAGAATCACGAGAGTTCTGAGCCAATGCTCCATGCGAAACTATTTATTATCAACGATAAAGCACAAGCCCGCGACAACCCCCCAACCCAGGACTAAAACTCACCGCACTGCACATCAGAGCACGATGACAATAATAATTTGACGCGTACACTCAGACAGAACAAAAGTACAAGCACCAGTGGAATAAGCATTCAAAGAGTAAACAGTGCGAAGCCCCGCCCAAGCCTAACAGAAAGCATCCCCCAAATAGCAAGCATCCCCCAGATAGCAAGCATCCCCCAGATAGCAAGCATCCCCCAAATAGCAAGCATCCCCAAATACCTGTAGCACCCCCTCCCCCCGATAGCAAGCATCCCAAATAGCAAGCATCCCCCAGATAGCAAGCATCCCCCAGATAGACAGCATCCCCCAAATACCTGTAGCAAGCACCCCCCAGATAGCAAGCATCCCCCAGATAGCAAGCATCCCCCAAAAAGCAAGCATCCCCAGATAGCAAGCATCCCCCCAGATAGCAAACATCCCCCAAATAGCAAGCATCCCCCAGATAGCAAGCATCCCCCAGATAGCAAGCATCCCCCAGATAGCAAGCATCCCCCAAAATAGCAAACATCCCCCAAATAGCAAGCATCCCCCAAATAGCAAACATCCCCCAAATAGCAAGCATCCCCCAGATAGCAAGCATCCCCAAATACCTGTAGCACCCCCTCCCCCCGATAGCAAGCATCCCAAATAGCAAGCATCCCACAGATAGCAAGCATCCCCCCAGATAGCAAGCATCCCCCAGATAGCAAGCATCCCCCAGATAGCAAGCATCCCCCCAGATAGCAAGCATCCCCTTAGATAGCAAACATCCCCCAGATAGCAAGCATCCCCCAGATAGCAAGCATCCCCCAGATAGCAAGCATCCCCCAGATAGCAAGCATCCCCCAGATAGCAAGCATCCCACAAATACCTGTAGCACCCCCTCCCCCCGATAGCAAGCATCCCACAGATAGCAAGCATCCCACAGATAGCAAGCATCCCACAGATAGCAAGCATCCCCCCAGATAGCAAGCATCCCCCAGATAGCAAGTATCCCCCAGATAGCAAGCATCCCCCCAGATAGCAAGTATCCCCCAAAATAGCAAACATCCCCCAAATAGCAAGCATCCCCCAAATAGCAAGCATCCCCCAGATAGCAAGCATCCCCCAAATACCTGTAGCACCCCCTCCCCCCGATAGCAAGCATCCCAAATAGCAAGCATCCCCCAGATAGCAAACATCCCCCAAATAGAAAGCATCCCCCCCAGATAGCAAGCATCCCCAAATAGAAAGCATCCCCCAAATACCTGTAGCAAGCACCCCCCCCCACGATAGCAAGCATCCCCCAGAAAGCATCCCCCAGATAGCAAGCATCCCCCAGATAGCAAACATCCCCCAAATAGCAAGCATCCCCCAGATAGAAAGTATCGATAGTTAGTGTAATAATTCCAATCTCAGCTAGACGCTAGTGCAATAATAAAAGCCGATAGTACGCATTATTGCTCTTACGGTCACTTGAGAGCCAAAGCTTCAATTTAGGCTCGTCAATGAGCAGTGAACACACGAAGCTATGGTTATTCTATGGTCGGAACCCGAACTGAGAGCCGCGTCATCAAGCTGCAGAATACTTTAGTTTGGCTGCACCGCAATCAACTGAGCTAGCTAGGATAAAAGACAAAAGCTTCCCATAAAGCAGTTCTGACAAAGGCAACAAACCGAAGCATGAACCTGCAATCCGAGGAAGCGCTAGCCGACCGACTACAAAACTGGGAGGAGCAGCGGCAGCGGCGCGCTGACCAGAGCGCCACCATTGTGAGGCCGAGCGGATTTATCGGCAACCTGCTGGACGCCAACATGAGCTTTCTATACAAAATTCCCTCCTATGTATTTGGCCCGTTTCCCCTCTACACAATGGGCCTGGTGAGCAGGCACAATTTCTTTCTGGTTGGCCTAACTTTGCTGCTGATGAAGCTGGGTCTCCTGATTGCCCTGGCTGTCTATCTGAACATGCCGTCCGCTGCTAAGCGAGCCAGAATGCACCCGTGGGCGTACACGCCGAAGGAGACCGCCCAGCTGGACAGCATGCTGAACGACTGGCAGGGCTACGTGTTCAGCTTCAGGACAGGCCGGGTGATGTTCAGCTGCCAGCTGGCTCTGACGCTGCTGCTGACGCTGCTGACGGCCTACGCTGTCACAGGGAAAGTGCCGCGACTGCGGATGCTTCGGATGTCCAAACTGGCCAAGTTTACCAACTTTGTCAGCCTGCTTGTCAGCCTGTTCCACATCCTGCAGGTGAGGCATCAGGCAATGGGCAGTTCCACATCCTGCAGGTGAGGCATGAGGCAAATGGCAGCAAGGCCGGTAAAATTGCAAAGTTCCCCATTATTTTCCCTTTATCCCCGCGACGCCCGCGCAGATGCTGCTGCCGGCGCCATTCATAGCCCAGCTGGCCAAGCTGAAGCTGCTGGAGCTGCAGTCTGCCGGGCTGGTCAACACCACCCAGCTAAACTTGAAGATATTCTATTATAACAAGGCCAAGCATTCGGGATCTTCTCACAAGCCATTCTATCCCAGCTTCATGGACAAGGTGCACTTCAACGAGAAGTGCTGCGGCGTGCGCTCCGCCGACGACTGGATGGAGTTCTCGGCTGAACTGGCCATCTACGCCGAGTTCCTGGCCGAGCGGCCCGGCCAGCTGCCGCCGAGGTTCCGCAGCCACCCGCCGCTCAGCTGCTACGATCCCAGCACGCATCGGCCGAACAAAAACTCCTGCGCTCCGTCGATTGCGTCCAGATACCTGGCTAATCAGGATGAGCTCCTGCCGCTAAGCATGATAGCCATACTCAGCATTGTGGCCGCCTTCTACCTGCAGCGAGCCTACACAGCTCAGGACGGCTTAGCCGGCCTCGACCCCAAGGCCATCCGGCTGGCTGGCGACGTCGCCTCAGCGAGCAGCCTGACTGGCGGCTCCGCGGTGACCGACCGGCAGATTGACACCACCGTGCCGCTGGTCTCCGTGCCCACCAGGTGCGTTGGCTGTTGATAGCCAGCTGCTAGAGTCCCCAGACTGAAGCTGGAGACAGTGGGTGCTGCAGAGCAGACAGTGGGTGCTGCAGGGCAGACAGTGGGTGCTGCAGGGCAGACAGTGGGTGCTGCAGGGCAGACAGTGGGTGCTGCAGACCAGACAGTGTCCTGCTGCAGTGCAGACAGTGGGTGCTGCAGGACAGACAGTGGGTGCTGCAGGGCAGACAGTGGGTGCTGCAGGGCAGACAGTGGGTGCTGCAGGGCAGACAGTGGGTGCTGCAGGGCAGACAGTGGGTGCTGCAGGGCAGACAGTGGGTGCTGCAGGGCAGACAGTGGGTGCTGCAGGGCAGACAGTGGGTGCTGCAGGGCAGACAGTGGGTGCTGCAGGGCAGACAGTGTCCTGCTGCAGGGCAGACAGTGTCCTGCTGCAGGGCAGACAGTGGGTGCTGCAGGGCAGACAGCGGGTGCTGCAGGGCAGACAGTGGGTGCTGCAGGGCAGACAGTGGGTGCTGCAGACCAGACAGTGGCTACTACAATGCAGACAGTGTCCTGCTGCAGGGCAGACAGTGGGTGCTGCGGGGCAGACAGTGGGCACTGCAGGGCAGACAGTGGGCACTTACAAGAGACACCCAGGCAAGAGACTGGGTGCCAGTGTGAGGGCTGCACCGCATCAAAACCCTTGCACCGCATCACTGCACACTCCCTTGGCAGGATGGTCCGCCCGATATTTGAGCAGTGCCCCAAGGTCGGCGAGTGCACAGCGGACGTGGCCCACGCCAGGCTGGGCTACAACGAGCCTTTGAGCTTCGAGGAACGCACAACCGTGGCCTGCTCGCCGCAATTCTTTCCGCTGTGCTTCTCCCCGGAGGCTGGGGCCATCATCAGCCTGCTGCAATTCTGCATTCGCGTCATCTGGGGCATCGTCATATTCTACGTGTTTGTGACGAACTTCGCTAGATTTTATTACAAAACCTCACTGGGCAGCAGCACCTACTCTCGGCTGCTGATCGTGGCCACGCTAGTCGCCTTCGTGTTCCCTGTGGTTGTATCCAAGCGCTTCCTGCTCGTGACGCTCCTCTTCATTCCCAGCCTGTTCCTCGAGTTCGGCGGCGGCTACGTCACCAGCAAGATTGTCGAGGCTGTGTTCAGCGGGCCGTTCCAGACGCTGATGCACAATCTGAACCAGACTCAGCTGTCCATGCAGTGCTTCATGCTGTCGGGCAGCGACCTGGTCGAGGCCGGCCTGAAGCTCAGTCTGAAACCGTTCGTGAACATCGCGCACGAGTACATGACCACCACTCTGCTGCTGAGCTTCCTGTTCAAGCGGCTGAACTCCAGCTCCACCGCGCTGCACTTTCAGTACACCAGCGGTACGCAGACCATGTTCGACGATCTCATGATTAAGAATGAAGAGATGGAAAAGAACGTCTACGATAAAGTTGGCAAGCCGAGCGACCCGGACCAGATGGAGCCGCAGCTGCAGCAGGCGTCCCAGCAAGCTGATGCTGTGCTGGAAGAATCGGAGAAGGCGGAAGAGCAGGAGGAGGCGCAGGCCATCATGGACATGAACAGGCGGATAAACCGGGGCAAAGCCATGGTCAAGCTGGCCAGAGAGCAGTACAACAAATTCACCGTAGCGCTAGCCAAAGCCAGAAAAGGCGCTTCGGCTAAATTTCGAAAAACTATAAAGAAAATGTGCAAAACTATTCTGTTTGACATGGTGAACAAGTGCCACAAGGTAGGCAACCGGTTGTGCAAAAGGTTTAATGACGAGGTGCCGTGGTACATGAAGCTGACCAACCTCATATTAGGCATATTCGATTGTTCGAAAGTTCGCGACGCCTGGGATAAAAACGCCTGCGAGCGGGTGAAGCCGAATGATTTCGTGAAGAAGCAGTGCCTGAAATACGCCAGGGTAGGCCAAATGCATTTGTGGAAATTTTCCAGCAAACAAGAGTGAATAGTGGGTGCTGTTTGGAGTGAATAGTGGGTGCTGTTTGGAGTGAATAGTGGGTGCTGTTTGGAGTGAATAGTGGGTGCTGTTTGGAGTGAATACTGGGTGCTGTTTGGAGTGAATAGTGGGTGCTGTTTGGAGTGAATACTGGGTGCTGTTTGGAGTGAATAGTGGGTGCTGTTTGGAGTGAATACTGAGTGTTGTTTGGCCCTCTGCCTTTCGTTCTGTGAGGGCAGTCCTGCAGTCCGAGGCCCTACCGGACCGCCAGAGGGCGGCGCTGTTCCAGGCGGTAATCGAGACCGTCCTGCTGTACAACGCCGAGACCTGGACGCTGACAGACTCACTCGAACAGCAAGTCGATGCGGCGCACGCTGGCCTGCTGCGCGCCGCCTTCAACATCGGCGTCGAGCGAGTCAAAAACGCGGCACTCTATCGCCGCGCTGGCCTGCCACGCCCAAGCGATCTACTGCACCGTCGGCGACTCCAGCTCGCAGGCCATCTCATCCGCGCCGAGTCGTACTGCCCACAGCCGGTGCAGGAGGTGCTGCTGCTCACGCTGCAGGCACCCTACCGGCGAGGTCAAGCGCGAACTCGGCGTTATGTCGACTGTCTGCTGGCTGACGCCGGCGCCCAGGACACTGCCGGTGGCGCGGCCTTTGTTCGCGCCCAAGCCATGAAGCGCGCCCTGGGACGCTGACTTTTGCCACCCTGACAGCGTATTTTGTTGTTGTTGTTGTTGTGTTGTTTGGAGTGAATACTGGGTGCTGCTTGGATTTAATAGTGGGTGTTGTTTGGAGTGAATACTGGGTGCTGCTTGGATTTAATAGTGGGTGCTGTTTAAAGTGAATAGTGGGTGCTGTTTGGAGTGAATAGTGAGTGTTGTTTGGGTTGGGCATCACTGCCAGCATATAGCAGGTATCTCAAGAGGCAGCAGTAAGCTTCAAGAAGGAAAACAGACTCACTCCCCGCCCGTAGGAATCGTCTCCGCTGCCGGGCACGGACAGCGAGTTCATGACCGCATTCCAGCTGATCGAGAAGCTGATCCACTTTGTGACGGTAGACTTCGAATTTACTACCGTTGTGGGACGCTTTGTACCGAATATCTCCATTGATGATGTAAGTTAGTTAGTTAGTTAGTTAGTTAGTTAGTCAGTTAGTTAGTTAGTTAGTTAGTTAGTTAGTTAGTTAGTTAGTTAGTTAGTTAGTTAGTTAGTTAGTTAGTTAGTTAGTTAGTTAGTCAGTTAGTTAGTTAGTCAGTTAGTTAGTTAGTTAGTTAGTTAGTTAGTTAGTTAGTTAGTTAGTTAGTTAGTTAGTTAGTTAGTTAGTTAGTGAGTTAGTTAGTTAGTTAGTTAGTTAGTTAGTTAGTTAGTTAGTTAGTTAGTTAGTTAGTTAGTTAGTTAGTTAGTTAGTGAGTTAGTTAGTTAGTTAGTTAGTTAGTTAGTTAGTTAGTTAGTTAGTTAGTTAGTTAGTTAGTTAGTTAGTTAGTTAGTTAGTTAGTTAGTTAGTTAGTTAGTTAGTTAGTTAGTTAGTTAGTTAGTTAGTGAGTGAGTTATTTAGTTAGTTAGTTAGTTAGTTAGTTAGTTAGTCAGTTAGTCAGTTAGTTAGTTAGTTAGTTAGTTAGTTAGTGAGTTAGTTAGTTAGTTAGTTAGTTAGTTAGTTAGTTAGTTAGTTAGTTAGTTAGTGAGTTAGTTAGTTAGTTAGTTAGTTAGTGAGTTAGTGATTTAGTTAGTTAGTTAGTTAGTTAGTGAGTTAGTTAGTTAGTTAGTTAGTTAGTGAGTTAGTTAGTTAGTTAGTTAGTTAGTTAGTTAGTTAGTTAGTTAGTGAGTTAGTTAGTTAGTTAGTTAGTTAGTTAGTTAGTTGGTTATTATGGCGCATCCCGCAGATCATTGTCACGATGGCAGCGGCGGCATTTCTGCTCATCGAGATGTCCCGCATCGGCATCTTCAACCAGACCTGGGAGCTCATCAACGACATGATGATCGGGGCTATTATTGGCGAGATTTTCATATTTATCAAGCGATTCAACTCTGTAAGAACTTGCTTTCATTCTGGAATATGTCACTTGTTTGTTTCAATTTAAAAGAAATACTTCAGTAGTTGCACTTCAACTCAAAGAATAGTATTTCTTAGAAAATTCAATGCCCTACCTATTCTTCTCAGCGGAGGATCTCAACAGAAAGAGATCTCAGCAGGAAGATCTCAGCGGGAAGATCTCATGGGAAGATCTCATTGGGAAGATCTCAGCGAGAAGATCTCAGCGGGAAGCCCTCATTTGGGAAGATCTCAGCGGGAAGATCTCAGCAGGAAGATCTCAGTGAGAAGATCTCAACAGGAAGATCTCAGCGGGAAGATCTCAGCAGGAAGATCTCAACAGGAAGATCTCAGCAGAAAGATCTCAGCGGGAAGATCTCAACAGGAAGATCTCAGCAGAAAGATCTCAGCGGGAAGATCTCAACAGGAAGATCTCAGCGGGAAGATCTCAGCGGGAAGATCTCAGCGAGAAGATCTCAGCGAGAAGATCTCAGCAGGAAGATCTCAGCAGGAAGATCTCAGCGGGAAGATCTCAGCAGGAAAATCTCATTGCGAGATCTCAGCGGGAAGATCTCAACAAGAAGATCTCAGCAGGAAGATCTCATAGACCCTGTGAAACCTTCCATCTCGCAAGCTGACCCTCCCCCCTCCGCAGGACCTGTCCTTCTGCAACCACTACGTGACCCAGCAGCTCATCGACATTGACTACCGCCGCAAGCAGACGATAGTGGACCCGGTCACCCAGCGAGCCCGAGACTCTCTGCTGCCGTTCGCCGGCTGGGAGATGCGGGAGCCGGTGTGGATCGGCGACGAGCACGAGGAGGAGCTGCTGTCCTACCCGGAGCAGGTCAGCCTGACCGCTGGCGAGGTCAGCACCATCAAGCGGAAGTACGTGGCCGACCTGGGCATGCTGGCCATCATCGGGGTGATCTTCTTGGCCAACTATTTGGTGTGCGAAGCCGTCGACATGATGAACGCCGGGCTGCCGGCCAATCTCACTTTCGAAGGCACCTCGCAGTTGAACGTCACGGTGCAGGGCGTCGACTCGAATCTGGCTAAGAGGCTCACCTTTGGCCTAGTGCGAGACCTCACCCACACCGCTGTGGTCAATACCACTGTGGAGCTGGAGGACTGCAAGGTGAGCTGGATGGTTCTATCTAAGTGGTTCTACTAAGCTTTAATTTAGGTGACATACTAGGCTTCAATTTAGGTGACATACTAAGCTTCAATTTAGCTGACATATTGGTACTAGGCTTCAATTTAGGTTACATACTAAGCTTCAAGAATGGAACATTACTAAGCTTAAATAATAATAATAATAATAATAATAATAATAATAATAATAATAATAATAATAATAATAATCGATTACACCTGCCCTAATGGGCAGATGTGCAACCAACAGCTCAGCCGCAGCAATTGCGCGGCGCATCTGAAGGCTGCGTACGGCTGTTCAGTCCAAGGACTGGGGGGGGGGGAGGGGTCGCCACACACACACACCCTCAATTACCCCAGCTAATGCTGGCACCCATTTTACAGCTGGGCAAACTGCAGCAATGCAGAGTTAAGTGTCTTGCTCAATGACAAAAATTGTTCCAGTGGGATCGGGAAGCGAACCCCCGACCTTCAAGTTGTGAGTCCATCGCTCAACTACGAGCGTACGAGGATACAACCCCTTTGTAATAACTACAACTAAGCTTCAAGAATGTGAGATTACTAAGCTTCAAAAATGTGAGATTACTAAGCTTCAAAAACGTGAGATTACTAAGCTTCAAGAATGTGAGATTACTGAGCTTCAAGAATGTGACATTACTGAGCTTCAAGAATGTGAGATTACTAAGCTTCAAAAATGTGAGATTACTAAGCTTCAAAAAGGTGAGATTACTAAGCTTCAAGAATGTGAGATTACTAAGCTTCAAGAATGTGAGATTACTAAGCTTCAAGAATGTGACATTACTGAGCTTCAAGAATGTGACATTACTAAGCTTCAAAAATGTGAGATTACTAAGCTTCAAGAATGTGACATTACTAAGCTTCAAAAAAGTGAGATTACTAAGCTTCAGAAATGTGGCATTACTAAGCTTCAAGAATGTGATATTACTAAGCTTCAAGAATGTGACACACAAAGCTTCAAGAATGTGACACACAAAGCTTCAAGAAAGTGACACACAAAGCTTCAAGATTGTCACAATGTGACATACAAAGCTAGCTTCATGGTAAACTTTGCTTGCCTCGGAGATCAAATTGTCCTGCCCCCCCACAAGGTCACAACCAAGCGCATAGATGACGATGACGTGAACGCCGTGGTGACCCTGCTGGTGCTGAAGCTGTGCATGAACCTGCTGTACGGCTACATGAGCCGCCTTCGGCCGTTCCTATGCGCGCTGTTCTACCCGGAGCAGCAGAGGCGGCGCACGGTGGCGCTGTACAACCAGCTGCTTCGTCGGCGGGGCAAACGTCAGAAAGAGTTTCGTGTTCAGGTGCGTCTGAGCTAACTGTATATAGGGCTCCAAGCTGCATTCGTCTGTGAAAGCTGAGTATGGTCTAATTATAGAAATTGATTGAGACCAGAGGCGGATTTAGAAATATAAAATGAGGGGGTGGAGTTTAATCATAAGAGTGGGGGTGTCATAATATACACGAGAGGGGCACCATAATAAAGAAGAGAGGGGCGCCATAATATAGACGACAGGGGCGCCATAATAAAGAGGAGAGGGGCGCCATAATAAAGAAGAGAGGGGCGCCATAATATAGACGACAGGGGCGCCATAATAAAGAGGAGAGGGGCGCCATAATAAAGAGGAGAGGGGCGCCATAATATAGACGACAGGGGCGCCATAATAAAGAGGAGAGGGGCGCCATAATAAAGAGGAGAGGGGCGCCATAATAAAGAGGAGAGGCGCGCCAAAATAAAGAGGAGAGGGGCGCCATAATAAAGAGGAGAGGGGCGCCATAATATAGACGACAGGGGAGCCATAATATAGACGACAGGGGAGCCATAATATAGACGACAGGGGAGCCATAATATAGACGACAGGGGAGCCATAATATAGACGACAGGGGAGCCATAATATAGACGACAGGGGAGCCATAATATAGACGACAGGGGAGCCATAATATAGACGACAGGGGAGCCATAATATAGACGACAGGGGAGCCATACAGAGCAAACTGAGGGCGGTGAGGACCTTTTTTCAGCCCCAAGGAAAATGGGCGCCATCATCGCCAGCCACCCTCCTTAACTCAGCCCATGATTGAGACCATGCGAATATTGAACGATTACTTTGATTTGATTGCTTAAAACTTATTAATTAATAAAAACGGCCCTTTTAAGGCTCCCTGTCACGTCACAACACCCTCCTTCCTTCCCACGCAGGTGCTGCAGCGAATCCTGGCAGAGAAGTTCAACATTGATCCGTTCGGCATAGTGACCAAGCTCCGGCTCCGCTCGCCCACTTGGAATTCCATATTTGGCAGCCTGCCATTTATGAACGGCAACGTACAGTGCCTCTGCTGCGGCGATCGGGGCTTTGAGCAGTTCAAAATCTGTCTGGAATGCAATGGCGCCTACTGCAGGCCCTGCTGGTACCAGCTGAACTCCATGTGCCTGCTGTGCATCCTGCTGTACAAGCGGCTGGCTGTCGACTACGAAGAAACTCGCGAGGAGCTGCGCCAGGCGATGCAGATGGAGAGTGCCGGCGAAGCTGCCGGATCTCCGGAGCAGTAGTAGTGCAACGGCCTTCACTGTAACTTCTAAGTGACTAGAAGAGTTTATACCTGACTGAGATAGTGAAATTATGTTTATCATAGCTATCCTGCCTGTCCTTTTGGGTTCAATATATATATATTTAAGCATATTAGCTCGTAATTGCGCATGAAGTGATACGCGGGTACGAGGATAAAATAAAACTATTGTCCAAACTTCACAGAAGAGCTTCTACAGATTTATTAATTTTCATCTTTTAGAGAACCTTATGAAGGATAAAAATTTTTTTGGGAATTGCATTCCCCGTATCGCTGTCTGAAAATCCCTCACAACCCTTCCTCCCAAAATCACTGTCTGAGAATCGCCCCTAACCCCCCAGTATCACTGTTTGAGAATCGCCCCTAACCCCCCAGTATCACTGTCTGAGAATCGCCCCTAACCCCCGGTATCACTGTTTGAGAATCGCCCCTAACCCCCAGTATCACTGTCTGAGAATCGCCCCTAACCCCCAGTATCACTGTCTGAGAATCGCCCCTGACCCCCAGAATCACTGTCTGAGAATCGCCCCTAACCCCCCAGTATCACTGTCTGAGAATCGCCCCTGACCCCCCAGTATCACTGTCTGAGAATCGCTCACAACCCACCGGTATCACTGTCTGAGAATCGCTCACAACCCACCGGTATCACTGTCTGAGAATCGCCCCTAACCTCCCAGTATCACTGTCTGAGAATCGCCCCTAACCCCCGGTATCACTGTTTGAGAATCGCCCCTAACCCCCCAGTATCACTGTCTGAGAATCGCCCCTGACCCCCCAGAATCACTGTCTGAGAATCGCCCCTAACCCCCCAGTATCACTGTCTGAGAATCGCCCCTGACCCCCCAGTATCACTGTCTGAGAATCGCTCACAACCCACCGGTATCACTGTCTGAGAATCGCTCACAACCCACCGGTATCACTGTCTGAGAATCGCCCCTAACCTCCCAGTATCACTGTCTGAGAATCGCCCCTAACCCCCCAGTATCACTGTCTGAGAATCGCCCCTGACCCCCCAGTATCACTGTCTGAGAATCGCCCACCACCCCCCGGTATCACTGTCTGAGAATCGCCCCTAACCCCCCAGTATCACTGTCTGAGAATCGCCCCTGACCCCCCAGTATCACTGTCTGAGAATCGCCCCTAACCCCCAGTATCACTGTCTGAGAATCGCCCCTGACCCCCAGTATCACTGTCTGAGAATCGCCCCTAACCCCCCAGTATCACTGTCTGAGAATCGCCCCTGACCCCCCAGTATCACTGTCTGAGAATCGCCCCACCCCCCGGTATCACTGTCTGAGAATCGCCCCTGACCCCCCAGTATCACTGTCTGAGAATCGCCCCTGACCCCCAGTATCACTGTCTGAGAATCGCCCCTAACCCCCAGTATCACTGTCTGAGAATCGCCCCTAACCCCCAGTATCACTGTCTGAGAATCGCCCCTAACCCCCAGTATCACTGTCTGAGAATCGCCCCTGACCCCGCAGTATCACTGTCTGAGAATCGCCCCTAACCCCCCAGTATCACTGTCTGAGAATCGCCCCTGACCCCCAGTATCACTGTCTGAGAATCGCCCCTAACCCCCAGTATCACTGTCTGAGAATCGCCCCTGACCCCCCAGTATCACTGTCTGAGAATCGCCCCTGACCCCCCAGTATCACTGTCTGAGAATCGTCCCTAACCCCCCAGTATCACTGTCTTAGAATCGTCCCCAACCCCCCAGTATCACTGTCTGAGAATTGCTCACAACCCCCCAGTATCACTGTCTGAGAATTGCTCACAACCCCACAGTATCACTGTCTGAGAACTGCTCACAACCCCCCAGTATCACTGTCTGAGAATTGCTCACAACCCCCCAGTATCACTGTCTGAGAATTGCTCACAACCCCCCAGTATCACTGTCTGAGAATTGCTCACAACCCCCCAATATCACTGTCTGAGAACTGCTCACAACCCCCCAGTATCACTGTCTGAGAACTGCTCACAACCCCCCAGTATCACTGTCTGAGAACTGCTCACAACCCCCCAGTATCACTGTCTGAGAATCGCCCCTAACCCCCCAGTATCACTGTCTGAGAATCGCCCCTAACCCCCCAGTATCACTGTCTGAGAATCGCCCCTAACCCCCGGTATCACTGTCTGAGAATCGCCCCTAACCCCCGGTATCAGTGTCTGAGAATCGCCCCTAACCCCCCGGTATCACTGTCTGAGAATCGCCCCTAACCCCCGGTATCACTGTCTGAGAATCGCCCCTAACCCCCCGGTATCACTGTCTGAGAATCGCCCCTAACCCCCAGTATCACTGTCTGAGAATCGCCCCTAACCCCCCGGTATCACTGTCTGAGAATCGCCCCTGACCCCCCAGTATCACTGTCTGAGAATCGCCCCTAACCCCCCAGTATCACTGTCTGAGAATCGCCCCTAACCCCCAGTATCACTGTCTGAGAATCGCCCCTAACCCCCCAGTATCACTGTCTGAGAATCGCCCCTGACCCCCCGGTATCAGTGTCTGAGAATCGCCCCTAACCCCCGGTATCACTGTCTGAGAATCGCCCCTAACCCCCCGGTATCAGTGTCTGAGAATCGCCCCTAACCCCCGGTATCACTGTCTGAGAATCGCCCCTAACCCCCGGTATCACTGTCTGAGAATCGCCCCTAACCCCCCGGTATCACTGTCTGAGAATCGCCCCTAACCCCCCGGTATCAGTGTCTGAGAATCGCCCCTAACCCCCCGGTATCACTGTCTGAGAATCGCCCCTAACCCCCCGGTATCACTGTCTGAGAATCGCCCCTAACCCCCCGGTATCACTGTCTGAGAATCGCCCCTAACCCCCCAGTATCACTGTCTGAGAATCGCCCCTAACCCCCGGTATCACTGTCTGAGAATCGCCCCTGACCCCCCAGTATCACTGTCTGAGAATCGCCCCTAACCCCCCAGTATCACTGTCTGAGAATCGCCCCTGACCCCCCAGTATCACTGTCTGAGAATCGCCCCTAACCCCCCCAGTATCACTGTCTGAGAATCGCTCAAATTGAATAAATAGCTAGAAAAGCAGGGAAAACGTAATTTGCATAGATTAGCCGGTAATAAAATACGCATTGACATTAAATAATTATTTGTGTCCGCCACAGGTGCCGCAAGAGCCGGGCACACTTTTAGCACTGATACGCATACGTTTAGCATTTCGGAATCGGTAGGTACAATAAATTTGTAAGCGGAAATATAGAACTTTTAAAGAAACGCACTAAAAAAGAAAGTTTAGGGTTGTACTTGACAATTACTTTAGACTTGTAAGGCATGCATATTGTAGTGATGCGTGTTGATCGAATTGATACAAAGACTAGGCAATAGAGTCTTTGTACAGCGAGTTGCGCAATGCTATGGATGAGTGCAATCGCCATACTTAGTAGAAGTGAGCAGAATGCAAGATTCACGGCTCCGAAAATCAGCCACAATGCGGTATGAGTTACTGCCGAATAACTAACCATTACAAAATATAAAACTGGCAATTTCTTTATTTCAATGACGCATTTCCCTCGGCCGAAGCCTGATTCTCAAGCTTGAAGAAGATTGATTTATATGAACGCATGTTAGTTGCAGAAATTACTTAATTCTGTTGAAGGCGCCGAAAGGAGAGGCAGGTAAAATACAAGCTATAATTAAAAGTTAGGGGCGTTTCACAATGCAAAACTGAGTATAGGCGACACGAAACACGGAAGCAGATTTACAGCCCCTGTACGCTCGTAAAGAATGGAACGAAAAACGATTCATTAATTGATGTTTTCTATTTTTTTCGTTCCATTCTTATATTGATTTCTCAACTAGCTAGGGTAAAATCAGTAACAATTTTTTCAATATACGTTATATCTTGGACAATTTGGAGCTCTTAGCCAGCCAACTCACTCCCAACCCTTCCCCATTCTGCTAGCTGATTGGCTGCCCGATTCAGCCATTAGCCAACCACCTCAGTACCAACCCTTCCTCATTCTATTCACTGATTGGATGGCTAAAAATAAAAAGTTCAAAATCATTCCAGTCCCGATGTGTGGAGCATCAGCTGCTTGGAAATCAGCAGCCCGCAGCTCAAACTAAGGCGCCCTGCTGCGACTGAGTGGTCAGGACTTGCTCCACCACCGACCAGAGGCAGTTCTCGGCCGGGAACTCGTTGTCCACCAGAGTGACCAGCAGGTAGTCTTCGGCGATGCCCTGGATGATCCGCCGGCTGTCGGAGCCCTCCGGGTACAGATTGGCCCACTCCTGCGTCCACAGGCCGAACGCTTCGTCCTTCCAGGCCATAAAGGCGCCATTATCGCACACGGTTGGCTGGATGATCTCCGAGGCGGGGAAGACGCCCCAGGTGAGCGCGATTGGTTCCTGCTGGCTGAAGTTCAGCCGGTTCACCGTGCCCTCCCGGTTCACAATCTGGTAGTTGACCCGGGGACTGAAGCGGTCCAGAACTTGCTGGAATGTTGCGGGGATGGCAGTTTATAAGAGAATGTCATATGGAGTAGGGTTCATCATTAATATTTTCACACAAATTGCACACCCTGAAGGCCCGAAGTGTCTTTCCACGCAATAAATAAATATTTCCTCCAACAAAGAGCCATTGGATCATACTAAGACAAATCTCGCTAGTAAAATAGTTTGTGTATGGGGCATTGGGCACTGCTGTAAATCAAGGCGACAGTGGACTCTCAGCCAGCGAGAAGGATACGTTCTAATCGTCGGGCATGTACACTCTCTGCGCACTGAGGGTTGGCCCCAGGCCGATTTCCGTACATATACAGCAAAAAATAATGTAATTAGCATTGAGCCAATTGGAATTTTAACTCACCTCAAGCGCGGCAAGAAACTGGCCGGGCAGGAAGAACTCCAGGTAGGCCTTCTGATAGACGTATCCGCCCGGTCCGCCCCACCCGTAGGTTGAGTCTCCGCTAGGCAGGCCGTTGACATTCGGCTGCGAGTTGATGGTGAGCACGCCGCGGCTATTGAGCGCGACCAGCTGGTCGCGAATGGCGCGGCTCTCCTGCTGAAGCTCCTCGTCGCTCCAGGGCAGCCGAGTGACGCGGAAGCCATTGGCGTTGGGCTCACCGGATACAAAATTGACGAACACCCGCCAGACGTCTCTCTCGCTGGCCAGCTGTTCGCCCCACATGTTTAGCCGGTCCTTCTTGGTAGCGCGAACTGGTTTTATTGAGGTGTCAGACATTCAACTTTTCTTATTCGTGATTAGGGTCCTAGACACTCGATACAGGGCCAGAGTTTGTGTCTAAGTTCCTAGATACAGGATCGGAGCTTTGTCTAGGGTCCTAGATCCAGGGTCGGAGCTTGTGTCTAGGGTCCTAGATCCAGGGTCGGAGCTTGTGTCTAGGGTAATATCAATAGATCCAGGGTCGGAGCTTGTGTCTAGGGTAATATCAATAGATCCAGGGTCGGAGCTTGTGTCTAGGGTAATATCAATAGATCCAGGGTCGGAGCTTGTGTCTAGGGTAATACGAGTATCAATAGATCCAGGGTCGGAGCTTGTGTCTAGGGTCCTAGATTCAGGGTCGGAGCTTGTGTCTAGGGTCCTAATTCCAGAGTCAGAGCTCCAAGTTACAAGCCAAGACGCAAAGGCTGCGAGTCCGACACACGCCGACTCACCGGTAAGATAGAACAGGTAATAGTCCTTGAGCTCGCCAAAAGCAGGCGCATCTGGCCGCCCCCAGCGACCATTAGGAAATTCTTCCCAATGCAGAGTCCTGTGCACGTAGCTGGTTGGCCGGTTGGACCAGAAAACCGGCCGGACGAGTTCGCCGCACCGCTCGTGATTCGCCGAGTGTTTCCATGGCAACGGCCTGGGCAGGTCCTCGTGCCAAAGACCGATATTGCGCAAAATTTCAATTGTGGCCACTTCGCGGTTAAGCGTGTAAAAGTGAATACCTGCAAAGGTGAGTGGTAATTGAATAATCAGTTTGAGCTCTTGTAGTTGTACTAGCTCAGGAGTCGGCAAACTCCGGCCCGCTCAAGGTTTGTGTCTCTTCTCCAAGGTTTTGACTTGAGCATTTCGTATTTTCGATGGACTTTACTAACGGTAGAAGTATCAGAAAGTTTCAAGTAAGAAATGAATTAAGTAATAATTGAGATTCATCGTCTGCACAAATTGTATCCAAATGGAAGCAAATTCAAAATCAAAGACTGACCGCCCGGAAGAAAAATGGGGCAGCCTCAGCAAACAATTTCATTCAGTTCCATTTAGCAGCTCACCGTGAACTTCGCCGCTCTCCAGAAGCTTCCGGCAGAGCTGCGTGCACTGGAAAATGCCGTAATTTCGAATAGCCTCGTCGTTCTCCTTGATCGGCTCGATCGTGCGGATGATCTCGTCAGGCACGGCCAGCTTGGACAGCTTCACAATGTGGCGCAGCGACTGGTAGGCCTGGATTGGCAGCACGCCAGGAATGATTGGGCACCGGATTCCCAGCTGCCGGCAGTCGGATTGGAACTTAAGAAAAGTGTCGGCTTCGAAGAAAAGCTGCGTTATGATGAAGTCGGCTCCAGCGTCCACCTGCCATGGTTAGATAGATAGATAGATAGATAGATAGATAGATAGATAGATAGATAGATAGATAGATAGATAGATAGATAGATAGATAGATAGATAGATAGATAGATAGATAGATAGATAGATAGATAGATAGATAGATAGATAGATAGATAGATAGATAGATAGATAGATAGATAGATAGATAGATAGATAGATAGATAGATAGATAGATAGATAGATAGATAGATAGATAGATAGATAGATAGATAGATAGATAGATAGATAGATAGATAGATAGATAGATAGATAGATGGATACAAACAGGGAGATCAGAGTAACATGGGAGAGTATGAGAAACCCAAGAGATAGGAGACGCAAGAGAGCAAGACAAGTCAATAAAGCACTTCAAGGCCATTCTGTCCTGTTTACCCCTTTCTGACCCTGAGCGCCTTAAAAAAGCTGTTATCTAATCAGGGCTGAAATGTCTAATAATAACCCACTAAGGGACACGCGGCTCTGATTGTCAGTCTGCCAAGAGCTTCTAAGTTGGAAACCCCCGCTGGTGGAGCCCCTCGCCTTGGGTATTCCCCGTTTCTCACACAGAGCGAGCGGGTGGAATTTTCCATTGCCGTTATGTCTTAACTTTTGTTTATGAGCGCTTTGACGAAGCATGAATTAACGAGACTTAGATTGTTTGATAGGCGCCGCTCCTGCTTCAGTGGGCGCCGCTACTGTCCCTGATGCTTCAGTGGGCGCCACTACTGTCCCTGATGCTTCAGTGGGCGCCGCTACTGTCCCCTGATGCCTCAGTGGGCGCCACTACTGTCCCCTGATGCCTCAGTGGGCGCCACTACTGTCCCCTGATGCTTCAGTGGGCGCCGCTACTGTCCCCTGATGCTTCAGTGGGCGCCGCTACTGTCCCCTGATGCTTCAGTGGGCGCCGCTACTGTCCCCTGATGCCTCAGTGGGCGCCACTACTGTCCCCTGATGCCTCAGTGGGCGCCACTACTGTCCCCTGATGCCTCAGTGGGCGCCACTACTGTCCCCTGATGCCTCAGTGGGCGCCGCTACTGTCCCCTGATGCCTCAGTGGGCGCCACTACTGTCCCCTGATGCTTCAGTGGGCGCCGCTACTGTCCCCTGATGCTTCAGTGGGCGCCGCTACTGTCCCCTGATGCCTCAGTGGGCGCCACTACTGTCCCCTGATGCCTCAGTGGGCGCCACTACTGTCCCCTGATGCCTCAGTGGGCGCCACTACTGTCCCCTGATGCTTCAGTGGGCGCCGCTACTGTCCCCTGATGCTTCAGTGGGCGCCGCTACTGTCCCCTGATGCTTCAGTGGGCGCCACTACTGTCCCCTGATGCCTCAGTGGGCGCCGCTACTGTCCCCTGATGCTTCAGTGGGCGCCGCTACTGTCCCCTGATGCTTCAGTGGGCGCCGCTACTGTCCCCTGATGCTTCAGTGGGCGCCGCTACTGTCCCCTGATGCTTCAGTGGGCGCCGCTACTGTCCCCTGATGCTTCAGTGGGCGCCACTACTGTCCCCTGATGCTTCAGTGGGCGCCACTACTGTCCCCTGATGCTTCAGTGGGCGCCACTACTGTCCCCTGATGCTTCAGTGGGCGCCGCTACTGTCCCCTAATGCTTCAGTGGGCGCCGCTACTGTCCCCTGATGCTTCAGTGGGCGCCACTACTGTCCCCTGATGCTTCAGTGGGCGCCGCTACTGTCCCCTGATGCTTCAGTGGGCGCCACTACTGTCCCCTGATGCCTCAGTGGGCGCCACTACTGTCCCCTGATGCTTCAGTGGGCGCCGCTATCACACCCGATGCTTACACAAGTACTTCTTCCAGGGAAAAGCTTTTGACGAGGTTGCGGGTTCTCACCTTCTCCTTGAGCCTGAGCAAGTCATCGGCATAGCTGGACGCCTCAGGATGTCCGGTCGGATAGCCGGCCACGCAGATGTTAAAGAAACTGCCGTAGCGCTTCCGGATAAAGCGAACCAAATCTACAGCGTACTTGAAGTCGCCAAGCAGGTCACCATTGTTGACGTCGCCGCTGCCTCCGGCTCCGTCCTCGGGCGCTTCGGGCAGGTCGCCGCGCAATGCCAGAATATTTTTCAGGCCGAGGCCTTTGGCCCTCTCCAGCGCAGCGGTCATTCGCTCCTCCGGCAAGCCAACGCAGGTCACGTGTAGCATAGTGTCGATGCCGCTGTAGTTGAGCATGGCGGAGGCCACCATGATTGAAGAGGTCGGCGCATCACTCATCGGATTGCCGGCCGGATGCCAGGTGACGTCGCAGAACAGCGGGCGACCCTTGGCAAATCTGTCAAACTTGGACAGGAGGTTGACGGCTCCGCTAGCCGTTCGGGGCGGAAAGAATTCGCAAGAGAACCAGCGCTTGCCCTTCTCGATGCGTCGATTAATCCGGCTGATCAACGGCCGGTACTGGGCAATGGGCAGTACCGGCGAGTGTGGCCGGCTATCGTGGCAATCGTTCATTTCAGTTGCATTGCTGGCACTACTGGAACTGTCGCCGCTGGACACGCGGCACAGAATTTTTGGAGCATCGGACTCATAGGCGTGACCATTCTGTTGGGACTCCATTCTGAGCGTCTGGCCCTCTAAGAGACCTAAACAAGAAGCTGCGCTACTGACCCGAGTATTGCTTTAAGGATAACAAGGACAATTGGATCAGGGGGCGCGCGTACACAGACAGCTGGAAGGAGTGGGGTGGTTGTTGATCTAGGGTACGAGCGTGTGTGTGGATATAAAGCCCTCCCTATGCAAGCGAGATAGCGAAGAGGAGGCGAGAATAGCTGAGGCAGACGAGACCCTGACAGGGCAAAACCTGCCTTCTTTTATAGGCGCTGGAGCGGGCTGAGGGGGTTGGAGAGTTTGGAATTCCCCGACCTTGAACGTGAATCTCTGCCCCATCGGGCCGGCATTGGCCTGCGCTGGTTTGTGAGCTATTTTGTCCTTAAACTGAACTGTACACGGAGAGGACCTGGGGTGCCCCCAAGCTAACACGCGTGTAGCGAGTGACGGAAACTCCAACAAGCAAAGGGCTTCCTCCGACCCCCAAACCAAATGTACACTCTCAGCTTCGCTGTACATTGAACCCGCACTGTACATTGAGGGTTGAAATAAAATTAAACAGACCGGAGACGAGCGCCAAGCGGTTTTTTAATCTTACAGTTTAGGAACACTAAATGAAGCGGTTTCGCCCCCATTTCCATGGTCTTGGGCGAGGCCACGAAATTGCCGGGTGTAAATTGCCAGCAGATTGCAGAAATATTATTTACAATTACAACACTAGCGCCCATCTCTTTGTCACTGCAACTAAACTATGTACTCGACAAGTGTTGCTGGCTAATAGCTAGTCTAAAATTTGCCGATTATTATCAGCGGTAGAGACTGTGTTGAGACGCGAGTTCTCATAAAATTGAACAAAATCAAACTAATAAGCCGTCATTAAATCGTAATTTAATAATTAAACTAATCAATAGTAATTAAACAGCCCGGAGAATTTCGCGGATTCAGTAACTTTTTATTTATCGACATTGATTATCGACAAAACTAGCAGACTTACTAAATTGAGATAACTAATAATTAATTAGGCGATCGCGGCGAAAACAGAAGCGCAAACACACAGATCGAATATATTAGAAAACGGCGCATCTTAGAGCGGGCGCATTGCCCAGCCCAGGAAAATTTGATTTGTTTAAACTAATAGAAACTTGGTTAGCGAACAAAGACAACTTTTGCAAGAATTGGGCGCGCTTTATAATAAAAATAGAAAACCAACGGTCTGGATTGGAAGTAAACGGGTTAGGGAAG
This sequence comes from Macrostomum lignano, assembly GCA_002269645.1. Taxonomy (NCBI): domain Eukaryota; kingdom Metazoa; phylum Platyhelminthes; family Macrostomidae; genus Macrostomum; species Macrostomum lignano. The sequence goes on along the minus strand of NIVC01002497.1, from coordinate 77,964 downwards.
GAAAAATTAATTAATAAACTGGGCCAGGCTTGTGCTTAAGCTTCTACAGAAATCGAGAGAGAAACAAGCGAATAAATGTAACAAATTGTGCAACAGCCCATGAACTACTCAATTCTGCCATCTGCTCAAATAGATGATCGAATTTCCAGCTTTCAAAATCAAAAATAAATTAGCAAAGAAAAACCTCAACAGCGCTTTGCCCAGCGCGATGGCAAGGGATACTAGAGTATTTACAAAAAAACGCTGTTTAAAAAGAGAAAATAAACACACACAAATACTACTAATAAAAGAGATAAGTAGCATAATTATAAAGGAAGTAAAAGCCCTAACTTATTAATTGGTTAATGAGCCGCAGAAAACACACAATCAACAGGCAACGGAAAAGTCTTTTTAAAAAAACCGAGCACAGAAAAACTGAATTTGAAACAACCAGGTTGAAAGGTAAGCTGGAAAAGCAGCAAAGCTGACTGGCAGAAGAAGACAGCATTAACTTGCATACATACTCGTACATTATTACTGTTAGTATTACACAAGCAAAGGTCGGAGTGTAAGAGCACCCAGTAGAAATAGAGAAATTGCAGACCGCAGACGGCCTCTAACGCGCATGGTTACAGTATTATTGAAATAAATTGAATAAAGCGAGTCTAAGTATATTGGGAATGAAACGGATTACAGACGCAGTGAATTGCACTATATTAGATATCCAATTCCAGGTCAAGTAAGAAAAGCATTTTTCGCTTCTAATTCTAACGCGATTCAAATGCAAAATTAAATATGTGCAGCATTTGATTTATCGAAGGCGTACACGCTACTGTGGTTAGTAATAAAATACGAATTTGATAAAAAAATGAACACCAAAGCCTAAGATTTATTTAATAATTAAAAAAATATCGAGCGTTAGGCACATTTATTAGTTTGGGACTTACTAGTTAGTTGAGACTATCAAAATTATTGACTATAGATAACTTAGACTCAAACAGGCGAATTTAAACACACGGTTGCCATCCGGGACAGTTAGCTGACAGCAAATTGAATTGCTACAATAGACTCGGATACTTGGCTACCCGGCCATGACTGGCATACTTTCTCTTATTATCTCTTTAATAGCGCCAACTAAATAACTCAATTCAAAGACCCGAAAGCTTCAGCAATCGATATATTTAAAGAAAGGAAATGCTTCTGCTAATTTGCTGCATTCCAATGAATTTGCAAAGAGAAACGAGCTGGTTAACCACAGTGGCGCACTGCTGCTATTGAGTCTAGGCTAAACTGGCAAGGAGAAAGACTCATTTTTCAAAGGCAAAGGGCGCACAATTGACTGTCACCGTCTCTCCCTGTTGATATAATTTATTCTAACTGTATACATATAGTTTATTCTGCTCAAGTGAGCACAGTCTGAGTGGCACACAGATTAAATTTTATACGGCGAGTAATAGCCAACAGTTAACAACATGTTATGTAGTTAATGGCTGGACAAAAATAACAATAAGCAGAACGAGTACATGAAAGCGGCGGCAGTTATCTCATTTTTTTTGGTTGACGATTACAACAATACTAAATAAACAATTAATAATTCTTTCTCTCTCGAAATTTGTGCATCAAAACAATGATTACAGTAGTTATAATGAAAACAACAATGATAAGATTATAACAGACATACCTCGTAAATTAAAGAAATTAGCGCAATTACTATTAGTATAGGCAAAGTATAATTGAACAAACGTAAACAAACAAATTGGTGTGAACAATGTATGAAGTTTAACAAGTAGCGGATTGTCTGTCTATTGATAAGTTGAGTTTACAGAAAGTTGAAACCCTATTTAGATGTTGTAAATAACAGCAAGCGGGCGTCCAACTTCTAAATATGAATAATAATATACGCCAATGTTGAGAAAATATCTTGACTATCAAGCACAACAAAATATCGGTAAAGTAGATCCCGCACTGACCGGAATTATTTGTGCGACAAATTTTATTATTATCAAGGTAACCTTCTTGCAAAAAAAAACAAAAAACTTTGTTAAACAAAATAGAAACTTATTTTGAACAAGTACGCCTTGCAAACAGAGGCCCCTAATTGGGGTAGGCAGTTAGCGGATAATGAAGGACGTCAAAACTCGAATGTGCAGACAAATGATCTGGGGGCGGGGGGTGTGGGGAGAAAGCCTGAAGAAAATGGGACGATGAATAAATTAATTTAAACAAAAGCTGAACACGCATAAACAATGGACTAAATTGGCTATATAATAATTTAATAAATAGCAAAGTGACAGCAAGGATTATCTTCAAATTCTATATATATATATATATATAATTCTCTTCCTGCGTACTTTTAAATCATATTATATATATTATAATTATAAATGCACACCGAAGAATAACAGGTCGAAGAGGGGGGGGGCAGACAATCTCGTCAATTCAAAGCTATCTAGTTTCAAATTTGCACTTTACCGGTTAGTAGTCTTCAGGAATTGATTAATACTCGATAAACTTTTTATGCAAATTAATATACGGCATGGGTCGGCGAACCTGTTTAACTTTTAAGGGCCAGATAAAGAATCTGCGCATGACTTGGGGGCCAGAGAGAGGAGAGGAAAGAAGACAGGGAACAGAGGAGAAGAGAGAAGAGTAGATCAGAGGGTAGATGAGAGAGGAGAGAGGGGAGATAAGAGAGCTGAAAAGAGACAAACCTTGAGCGGGCCAAAGGACCCAAGGGCCGGATAGAGAGGCTTTGCCGACCACTGATATACGGGATTGTCTGCCAACCCGGCAGGAAATAAGGATTACAGATTACAACAATTACAGACAGAAAAATCAAATTCTACAATCCAATTAGTTTCAGGGAATAGAAGGAACGCAAGCAACAGGTGTTGTTGGTAATAGTGAAGTTTTAGCACGTTTAGGAACTCAATTAGAGTCAATTTAGCGGACACAGGTGCAACACTAGATAAAATTTAATTTTGCTGATAAATTTGCACAAATTGCTGACGGAAGATATTTTTTAAAACAATAATTAATAATAATAGGCATTAAATAAAGTATCAGAGAAGAACTGTGGGCGCAAGAAGAGGCAAAAAAGTAGAACAATTACATAAATATGAGTGACTTTGTCTTTGCCAAGGTGAGCAGCACAGCAGTGCAAGGACAATCCAGACTCAAGCGAGTCCGCCCAATAATAGTGGAATCAAAGGAGTTGAGTAACAGACGTAACAAACAATTGATAAATAAAGTAGGGAGGGTGAAGTATTCTAGGTGAACTTCTGACTGATTAAAATATGATTTATTCGACACAAATAAATAAAATAGTGTTTTATAAACTTTGTTATCACACCTCCACAGGCTGATGTACATTACCGACTTTTTCCAAAGTCTTCAGAAATTGCCGAAAGCGCACAAAACGGACTATAAAATAACAAAACCAAAAGCCGCATTGGGGCAAAAAATACAAACTTCTAAATAAATAAGCGCCGTACAAGTTAATAAAGAAGCGCAACTGACCATCGTTCCGTGGGTTTTAACATGCTAAAATCTAAGCGCAGAAAACACACAAACTTACACGCTAGTGCAATCTTTTTATAAACGTATCGTTTTTCACTATTAAGGCATAATGGAGCAGCGGGTTAACAATTAAACTGGGCGGCGCATTTGAAACAAAAAATAAGACGCGCCAAAACAATTTATACATACGCATACGGCGCGCACAACCCACGCAGGCACCAATGATTTCTTTTTGCCTTGTTTCTTTAGAACTTGTTTTAAATCGAAATTAAAATAACACAAACTTATAGACGGAAGATTTAAACAAAAACTTTTATTATTTATCTAAGCTTAAGACTCTTTCTCTAGCCGGGCAGATCGAACTATGCTGGCTACCCAGGCTATTCAAGCGTTGCTACCCGAGGCCTTCCTGCCGGCACGGCCGCCGGTGCCGTTCATACTCGGCCGCTGCTGCTGACCGGCGGTCGCTGGCGAAGCTTTCCAGGCGTTGCCCCCGCGCTGATAGCCGGAGTCGCGTTCGGTCAACGCATCCGACGAGGCCTCCGTCGAGCTGGCCGGCTGCGCGGCGCTGGCTACTGCCCGTCGGACGCCGGCGACAGCCGGAGACGGCGAAGTCGGCGAGGCCGGCACGTCGGCTGAGTCGCCGGCCGAAACCATAGCGGCGGACACGGTAGCCACCTTGGCCGAGCCGGGCGGCACGGATTTCTTCAGAGCGGCGGCATAGGATGTGCCGTTACCTCCGCCTGCGGCCTGCTGCTGCGACTGTTCCGGGCTAGCGCCGCCGATGCCAGCCTCTGGCGACGCTTCGCCGGCAGAAGCGGCCGTGGCGGCGACTGCATGCGTCGATGAAGCAGAGGTAGCGGCTACCGCAGTAGGCGCGGAATTATTGTTGCCTTGGCTAGCTGAGCCGCCACCGCTGCCGCTATTGCCAGCTGAAGCGGCAGCGTCGGCTGAAATCTCAGGAAAGTCGTTCTCCTTCAGGCGGAACTCGGCCGGGCCCTGCGGCGCGTGGCCGGAATGATAGTCCCGACCACCACCTCTGGCGCCTCCTCGGCCGTAGCCGCGGCCACCGCCTCCTCGACCGATGGCCGAGCGGGACGGCGGACCAGACTGGCGATAATCCTGGTGATGGTGATGATGTTGCGGCGGAGGCTGCGACGCGGGCGGCTGCGGCATGGCTGCCCCTCTGTGAGCCTGGCTGTGGTGAGCAGAAGCAGATCCTGGTCCGCCCGAAGGCCCATCGTGCTCGTGATAGGCGGCGTTCTGGCTAACATGCCGAGCAAATCTGGGCGGCATTGTTTGCCTTTCTGTCCGGCGATTCGACATGGAGTAGGGGGCATAGCCTCCCTGACCGTGCTGGTGATACTGGTGCGGGTGCTGGTGCTTGAAGATACGATTTGGCGGCTGCTGCGGCGGCATCGGCTGCTGCTGCTGCTGCGGTGGCGGATTGGAGCCGGCAGAATCCATTAGGCTGCACAGCTGGTAGGTGGGGACATCGTGAGGCGCCAGTATAGGCGAGCCAGTGTAGTGGGCGGTGGCCGCGGCGGCCTCCGCGTTAGCCGGCACGCCGACAGGAATGGCAACTGGCGAGAGGGCCACGGCGGCAGCGGCGTCGGACAGCTGGCCGATGGTGTCGGAGCCGGCAGAAGTGGCCACGGCAGCAGCGTCAGTCGCTGCCGGCATCGCGGTCTTAATGCTGAGAGTTGTCGACATGCCAACTTCGGCCCTAGTCAGCTCCCACTGCGAGTCGGCCACAAGCGGATAGGCCTGCCACTTGCCTGGCACAGCGTACAGGCTCAGGGCGCGCTTGCAGTCGCAGGGCCGCAGCTGGGACTCCCATTTGCGCTTAGCTGCGTCAACCGGATCATCCGCGGCGGAGGAGCTCGCGGCCGTCTCGGCGGCAGCTTCGTTGACATCGGGACCAAGGCAGAGCTTGGTGAATGCCAGCTTGTGCAAAATGGAGTTTACCTGCTCAAAGCTTTTCGTGTCCGGGTAGATGACGAGCACGGAGGCGTGGTCAACCACTAGCTGCTCCGGCGGGGTGAGCTGCGGCAGTTCGGCTGGCAAGAAGCTGCAGAAGAATTCGTTCAGCTGTTCCAGTACGTGCTTAGCCTGAACTTTATAGCGTTGAGAAGGCTTCTGTTTGATGTCGTTGCATTGAGTCTCAATTTTCTCCGGGCTGCGGCCTTGCACGCGCAGAATCGGGCACACCTGAGGGATGGCAACAGGCAAAGCAATCGAAAAAATCTTATTGAAACAGTTTGAGCAGCTTTGAGAGCTCTCATATTTCTTGAGCATATAGGCACAGTATATAAATAGCCTAGCAAAGGCAGTCAAAAGATAGCATTTGATGATGATTTAAAAAATCAATTTGATTCAGTGCTGATGTCGATCCCAATCACAAAGAGGATGTGAACTTAGCCTTCATTGACCATTCTCCGCCAATAGGGAGAAGATGGGATTTCATGTGAACTTTAAGGCTCTCAAATGGAAGCGATGGCCGCTTGAGACTTTAGCACGTTTTGAAAAGGAAGAATAATAATAATTTGTTTTAGCAAAGAGAATATGAAAAATGACGCAACACATGCCAACAGTTTGAAGAGCGACACCAGCATGCTTTCTTGATAAAGGCGGTTCCAAAAAGTGTCCAATCACTGCATTGTGCATTCCATTCCGGTTTTCGATGATTGTTCTCTTATTGTCAGTCCAGCAGTGGGATCCGATAGAGAAGCCGGCTTAATCGGCTACCGCTTGTGATTAAGAGCCTTCCTGCCTCCCTTCCTTTCCTGCCTGCCTCCCGTCCTTTCCTTCCTGCCTCCCTTCCTTTCCTTCCTGCCTCCCTTCCTTTCCTTCCTGCCTCCCTTCCTTTCCTTCCTGCCTCCCTTCCTTTTTTTCCTGCCTCCCTTCCTTTCTTTCCTGCCTCCCTTCCTTTCTTTCCTGCCTCCCTTCCTTTCTTTCCTGCCTCCCTTCCTTTCTTTCCTGCCTCCCTTCCTTTCTTTCCTGCCTCCCTTCCTTTCTTTCCTGCCTCCCTTCCCTTCTTTCCTTTCCTTACTTCCCTCCTTGCCTCCCTTCCCTTCTTTCCTTTCCTTAATTCCCTCCTTTTATTCCCTTCCCTTCCTCCCTCCCTCCCTTCCTTCCTTCTTCCCTCCCTTCCTCCCTCCCTTCCTTCCTTCTTCCCTCCCTTCCTCCCTCCCTTCCTTCCTTATATTTACCCGTCAAGGTCTGAACAAGCGCTGGTGTCTGCGGATCCGCGTTTAGCCATAATGATGAGGCTATTATTTCTACTGTATTATCTACTAAAAGAAGCTAGACTAAAAGGCAGTGGACTAAAATCCGGGACAGAAAACTAGACTGCAACTGGGGAAGTTCCCGTTGCCGGACACAGCTGGCTGTCGGCCCCGGAGATTCAATGAGCGTCATCACAATTAGAAAATTGCTAGCATCAGGCCCAGTGTGAGCTATTTAGCTAACAAGCCAACAATTTCGGCCCCTAGCTAACACGACCGACGATCATGCACTTTCAATAAGTTACTAAGCCAGATCTAGGGCAGCGGTTAAACTGCCAAGCACCTTCACTGCTGCTTTAACCCTTTGATTGGCATACAGAATGCAGCACAAGAATTTGCCTTCATTAGTAAATAATAAATCAATTTATAAACTAGAGCACAATAATAAATCTTCACCTTTTGCTTCAATTTGCCATCGACAACGCTAAACACGCAGGACTTCTCGTTGACCGCCTGCTTCCATTCATCGGCGGAGACACTGCACTGGGCCAGGTGGTGCAAAAACTCGTATACCTTGCCTAATTCGGCCTCGTGATTCAGCTCTGATAGCTGGCAGACGTAACTCCAAACAACTGGTATGGTGAGCGCAATATCCGTGTACCGCCTAATCCGATCCTGCCGCTCTTCGGGCGAAATTTTCTCTTCATCACCCAGCTTCAGCATCAGCTTGCTAATCTGCTCCAAAGCTTGGTTAGTATTGTGCTGCTTGGGTCTACGCTGCTGCGACTGTTGCTGCTGCTGCTGATCTGGTTGGCCGTCGGACGATTCAATAGGAGACTGCCGCTGCTGCTGCTCCTGTTGCGGCTGGCCATCGTGATGAGCCGCCTGTGTCATGTAAGCCGCAGCCGAAGATGTCGCATTGGGATAGGCGCTATCAATGCCACCAGGCGGGCTCTGCTGCGACAGATGCTGCTGATGCTGGGAGGCGTACACACCGTAAGCAGCAGACTGGTGCGTCGGCAGCACTGCGGTGTGCTGCGGATAACCATAAGGATACGCATAGTGCTGCTGCTGCTGCTGTTGATCCATAGAGTCTTGCTGCATTGAAAACAGCAGCGAGTCTTGGTCCTGTATTGACATCATGTACGGCTGCTGCTGAAACATGTAGCCATTGCTGAATAGCGGCACCTGAAATGTAGTGAAAAACAAACATTTGATGCGTTAAATATGCAATTATAGTGCTCAATATCAACTGCAAAAATCGATACTGTAAAACAGTAAGTGAGCAGAAAAAACTTCTAGTTTCTGAAAACAAATAGCTTTGAGTATAGGAGATTTTATATAAACTTACATAGTTGACAGAAATGGGCACCTACATTTCAACTTACATCTCAAAGGCTACTCAGCCTAATATTACATTTACAGGGTTCCTCTACACTACACCGCCTGACTCCAGCCTGACCTGGTGCAAAGCTGCAGCCGACTCTAAACCGGGCTGCAATGTTGCCATAGTAACAGCAGTGCCGTGATGCCCGACGCCGCTATAATCGTTAGGAAAATAGCCGCTTAAATCTGTGGCCGGCGCCATTTGCACTGAGTGAGCGGCCCACATTCCGAGCGGAGTCGCTGGCGTGCCTGATACGGACTGGGACTTATAGTGATGCTGCTGCTGATGATGTCCGGCAGAGGCTGCGGCGGCTGCTGCTGCGGCGGCGGTGGCTGCGGCATCGCCGGCACCAGAATTCGGACTCTGGGACACGCACAGTATCATGCTGTTGTCAGCCAAGTAGTAAATATCACCGGGATTTAGACTATGCGGCAGGACTAACGACGACGCCATTGAGGCCTCCGAGGCGGAACGGGCAGCTGGGAAAGAATAATACCCCTTGGCGACACGTAAGGGAAGCGTTCGACGCTAATGAATCCGACAAAGGCTGTGCAGATACGGCTGCAACAGTTGCAACCGGAAGTGGCGATAGACCAAGACAATTGGCTAGCGGTAGGATTTCGTCTTCAAATAAAGCAAAGAAATTATATAGGCGCAGGCGGGGACACCTGAGCGTGGGTAGCCAGCCAGACCTTGAGAGCAGTAAGGGAAGGGGAAGGAAACGCGCCAGGGGTGCCGACGAATCCACCGTGCAAAAACGTGAGCCTGTCGTAGAGTACAAACGCGCGCTTTGCTCCAATTTCGCTTTCGTTCAGTTTAATATAAAATAAAAATTCAACTCGATTGCAGCCCCCAACCGGCAAAGCCTTCTGTCCTCTCGGCGCCGGCAGAGGGGATCGGCAGTGGCTGAATCGTGGCGCGTATTTGGTTCAAAAAATATGGGCTATGGAAATCTTTGAGCAGAGTGAAGCAGGGGAACAGAAATAGAGGAGGGGAGCCCGAGGGGTGCTCTAGCCTAGCGTGGCAAATACTGGCCGGGGCCAAGTCAAGGCGGGCAGTCCCGACGCGGACGCCGTTCGGTTGCACAGGGCATGCACGCGCGAAGCACAGCTAGGACTGAGGGAGTGAGGGATAGCCACAACTATTTGCGGCACACCCAGCAGAACCGATGCCAATATAAGTAGAGAGTAGGACGAGGGAGGGCCAGTGCCAGCGGTCGGTTGGAAGCAGGGCTAGAGAGGAGGCGGGGTCGAGCTGCAAGCAGCCGAATAAACGTAATGCCCTGCTGCTAGGGGGGGGGGATAGAGGTGTGCATAAAGGAGCGCAAGGCGACACACAAGAGCTTCTACTCTCGTCCTCCTGCCCTTACCCCCTTGCAGTATATCCCTCATAGTGCGCAGCCTATATCCCCTCCCCCTACTGTACGCAGCTTGGAGAGGCTTCAGGGTTGTTGCCGGGGTGAAGTAAGGCGGAGGTGGGGAGAAATGGCGATGCAACTGATACGATAAGCGGCTGGGGTTGCGGTGGCGACCAAAAAATGGGCTGGGAAGGGGCGTATCCACACAGTAGTAAGAGTCTCGCCTTCCCCTCGCCGATGATTGCAACTGTGCGCACACCGCGTCGTACATCGTGAGGAACGACGGCGAGAGGCGGCTAGCGGGGAGGAGGGGGGGGGTAGAGAAATTCAAGGACGGGGGCAGACAGGCGGATAGGCAAAGCTATTTTCAACAGCAAGAGCCGGTCCATACATATTGTGTGCATAATGTGAACTGCTGAAAGGAGGGAGGACGAGGAGGCGGACCAAAGGGAATAGGAACCCGGCTCTATAGTTAAAAAAGATGAGTGTGTTTGGACTAGCAATGAGGAGCTAGTAGGGAAAGGGAAAATGACAGGGGTTAGGGGGCGGCTTGTTCTTATAAAAGTATAACAGCCAGTCTCAGCCTATAGTGAATTTGCGACCACTGGTTCAGCGGCATAATGCTGGAAGACAGAGAATGGGGGAGAATAGGGAGAGTTGAAAAAAACCAGTAAAGCTGCAAGCAGAGATACGGTAATAAATACAAAACAAATCCTGCAAAACAATAAAACGACACCGCGTGAGACAAATGCAAAAATAAGGTACGAGTAGTAAGCGGCGAACACGGAATTAATTTTCTGCCACATCCAAGTAAAAATAGCGCAAGTTTAACGAACCTGACTGCCCGGGTGCTGATAGTGACTGGCGGCCGGCATGTAGTGCTGCGGATAATAGGCGGCGTCAGCTGGATAACCGAGCAGCGAGTGCGGCAAATGAGACTGGTGCATGGCGTTCCGGATTGCTGCAATTAAATTTTTCAGCTTCCTTGTTTGTGGCCTGACACCGCTCTGGGCTGGTTTGTAATTGCATTCATATAATTGCTTCTATAATTAAGCCCAAAAACAAATATTATGGAAGGGCAGGGCAGTGGCCCCGCAACTGAGGATCTGGGAGGGAAACGGTGACCCAGTCTGAGGATTTGGGAGGGAAACGGTGACCCAGTCTGAGGATTTGGGAGGGAAACAGTGTGATCCAGTCTGAGGATCTGGGAGGGAAACGGTGACCCAGTCTGAGGATCTGGGAGGGAAACAGTGACACAGTCTGAGGATCTGGGAGGGAAACAGTGACCCAGTCTGAGGATCTGGGAGGGAAACGGTGACCCAATCTGAGCTAGATCTGGGAGGGAAACAGTGACCCAGTCTGAGGATCTGGGAGGGAAACAGTGACCCAGTCTGAGGATCTGGGAGGGAAACGGTGACCCAGTCTGAGGATTTGGGAGGGAAACAGTGACCAAGTCTGAGGATTTGGGAGGGAAACGGTGACCAAGTCTGAGGATTTGGGAGGGAAACAGTGACCCAGTCTGAGGATTTGGGAGGGAAACGGTGACCAAGTCTGAGGATTTGGGAGGGAAACGGTGACCAAGTCTGAGGATCTGGGAGGGAAACAGTGACCCAGTCTGAGGATTTGGGAGGGAAACAGTGACCCAGCAACTGATGATCTGGGAGGGCGATGACACAGCAACTGATGATCTGGGAGGGCGATGACACAGCAACTGATGATCTGGGAGGGCGGTGACACAGCAAGTGATGATCTAGGAGGGGGGAGGGGCTGCAGACCAGCTTTAGAACTGAAAAGGCTGGTCTTGGCCTTAATAAAAGTGGACTAAATTCTGAATGTGCTTTACTAAAATTAGTGAGAATGAAAAGCAAAACTAAAACAAATATTTCTTTTAAAGGCTTGAAGATAAGCAATCCTAACAATCAGTTTCCAACGCAAGAATTTTTATAGAGGAATGATAGGTTTAAACATTGCAGACTTACGATGAGCCTTGATTGAGGTCTATAGCACGTCGTGATGGGATCAGAATCACACCTCTTTAGCCGAGAGCACAATCAAGGTTTGCGGAACCTGAACAGAAGAGACACCAGTCTTAATGCGAATTGTAACTAACTCCAATAGCACCATGCAATATTAAATATGAAACTATTAAGCTGCGTCATTATAAAGGTTAAAGGTAAGCCATTTTTATTCGTCTGGCACTAACCACTATCGACCAAATCACTCTGCCTACCAACAGTAGTAGTATATAGTGAATAGCTAAGCTGAGCTCTAAAATAATTCAATGATACTAACTGAAACCAAAACTAGTGCTTATATTAGAATTTTAAACGACTAAAATTTAGCACTTGAATGAACAACAAGAAACAAATATACAACATAACTGTCTGCTAAGGTCATATACAATGCTTCTATATTGAAGCCCAAAAATGAATAATATTATGGAAGGCAGTGGCCCCGCAACTGAGGATCTGGGAGTTAATGGTGAATGATAGACTAGCTCTAGACTAAAGGACAAATAGCAAAGCTGAAGTTTGAGGGCCAAGCCAGTAGCCTACAAATGTGTAATATAATAGACTCACAATAAATGCCTTGGGGAGGTGGTATCATTGCCTAACAATGAGCAATAATCCTACCTCACTCAAACTAGGCATTGCCCTACATTTTATTTATTCATTCTAATTGACTATAAAATATACTGCCTTTGAATAATTTTAGTATAGCAAATTCTAAGATGCGAGCCCTATACTCATAGTAGGGCTTTTGGAGGCCAATATGTTAGAAAGTTTTTGTGGCATGTTAGCAGAAGATAATAGAAAAAACCTGTTAGGGCCTATAGTTTATCTACATTGATTTGTATATCTCTCAGTTCTATTGAGTATATTATCTTTATAGTCTAATAACTTATTGCACCAGGGAAATACTCTTTAAATTTCATTCTTTATAGGACATTCATTTATAAACCATTAGCCATTAGCCAAATAAACTCTAGTCAGTGACCCTTTTGGAATAATTAGGCAAATGGCATCTATCTTATCTAGCATAATTATAGGCTTTTTGATGATACAAATAGCCCATAATATAGAACTATACTAATTAGTAATCTCTAGATCTAGCTCTTAGTTGGATAAGCTTATCACTATACTCTTACCCCCAAGCCTATTTGTTTATACCAACTTCTTTTTCCCATATACCTGCATCAACCCTTTCTGACTGTTTATACAAGGTATAGTCTACAAAAGCCCACTTTGATAGAATAGGCAATTCAAATAGATCAATGAAAGAAATAGACATTTGGAAAAGCATAACCTCTTTGGGAAATATATTTAATGGCTTTAAATTGCTAATTGGTAATATATAGCCAATGTGACTTAAAAACAAAAGCAACTAGATTTACTTAATTATAAGCATTGTTGGTCATATATTGGCCATATATATTCATATATACCAACTTACCATTAACCTGTTTCTCAATTTTTCTATCTTAGTTATATATGTCCAAGCTTGATTGGCTATCTGTTTTACCCATTTTGTTCCTTAATCTTATATTCTTATTGTTTAGTAGTTTGACTAATAGTAGGCATACTATTCTATTGATTTATTAGTTCTATAATGTATCATTAATAAATTAAATATATAAGTCCTTATCCTAAGAACATTAAGCCCAATATCTAGCCAATCTAGCCAGGTAACAAAGTGGCCAAGACAGGTATGTTGCAAAACCAATCAATCAACTAAATACCAAAAATAAAGGATACATAAGAAAAAGCATATATATAGCAATCAAGAAAACAAAAAACAAAAGAGTAGGAAAATTAAATAGTTAGCTTTCAAAGAAAAATAAAAATAAAACTATAGTATATATAAATCAAAGCTATGTTGCAAGTCTTTCTAAATATAATATAATATCAAATATGCATGATATATATAATTTTGGCCTAAATAAATGCTATATGCCAAAGTTTAATAGGCTCTTTATTTATGAATATAGATAATAGACTAGATGTAATATTGTTGCTCTTATTATTGCAAATTTATAATTTTACATTTAGGATTTCTTTTAGAATTAATATTTAAGCATATATTATTTTGGTCTAATGATTCTTTATATTTTTGTATTGATTTCCCCTATTAGCTTATTTGTTTTCAAAAGTGCATCTATTAAAATTTGGCTTCTTGTTAGTTTTTGTTGTTGATTGTATTGTCCTACGCACTGGGTATTAGTCTTTTATAGCCTTATAACACCAATAGTCTATATTATAAAATAAACTTTGTCACAGCTTTTTTAAAATGGTTATAAAGATTGTTTTATTTAATTTTGTTTATTTACTATTTAAGGGTTATGATCTTTCTAAATTTTAACCTATACACTTAGGTGCAAGTCATTTTGGTAATAAATGTTTTGATGACAAAGTCATTTTAATGACAAGTTGCTTCTATGATATGATAGACATACTTCATCTTCTATGAAAAATAGATTTAGTGAGTAAAGGTGAGTTAGTCAGTTTAGTAACAGGAGGTGCTTTATAATATCAATTTGTAATTATTTTGTTAATATTATATTTTATATATTTAAACAAATCTATTTAAAGGTTAATATTTAGAAAAAACTGCTTTTTTTGTTTTACTTTAATGGGGATCATTTTGAATTAGTCCTAGAATATTCAAACACATATTGAGCAAGGCCCTTCCTAATTCTTTTACAAAATTGATAATCATATAACTCATTTTGAATGCGTGCCAAATCTAGGAAAACACATTTGTTATAATACATATATTTCTCATAATATTTTACATGAACTAATTTTTGTTTAAACTAGCAATAAATTTTAGTATAAATAGAAGCATTTTTGGCAGAGAAGAGACCAACTTCATGCATCGTGGTTCCTTAAGAAAGAAAGCCAATATCAAATAGTAAGAGTTCCAAGTAAATGTTATTGAAGATTGTTTTCCAAGTTATTCATTTGCAAAAGAAAAGTGAAATGGCAGAGAACACATATAGTATATACTACTAAAAAGTGGAAGTAGTAAGAGACTATGAAGTAGATCCTAAATTGATACATGAAAGAATAACTGGAGGCCAGTGGCATAGGCAGGGGGGGATATGGGGATGTATCCCCCCCATGGGCCTAGTTGGTAGGTGTAAGAAATTACTAAATCTCTAAGGTTTGTATTCAATACTGATACTGATATGATTACTGTACTGTTAGTGTTATTCGTGTTATTGCCTGCGGCTGTTGTAATTGTAATTGTGAACTCTTAACTATGTCAGACTACCAGTTTATTGTTTTTATTTTGCATATTGCTCTATAGCTCTAAAATATATTGGTGCTACATTGATTAGAAAGCAAAATATTGTTGAAAAGCAAAATTGATACATTGGAAAGCATAGTGCATGCTAGGGCAGCAAGTAAAAAATGATTTTCATTTACTCAAGCATTCAGTAGAAAGAATTTTTTCCATTTTTTCACTAAATTGTGCGATTTTCATTGAATTAGAAACTTGACTGGCCATTCATAGCTACCTATCATCTACATATTTGATTTTTCTTGTGAACTGTCATTGGGCCAGCAAGCTGTACAAGTAGCAGCAGCTTTACTCATTCATATCCTTGCATCCCCCCTATAAGAAATTCCTGGCTAGGCCCCCCCTACACCCCTGCTGGAGGCTGTGACCTTCTAATCTTGGTAACACCCAGGATTGGAAGTACATGCAATACATATACCAGTAAGCCATTATACCACTCAGGCCAGAATAACAGAATAATAATCATAGCTAAAGAATGCATAAACTATATATATTATATGCAAAAAACTTCATTGCAGGATGCAGGCCAATTTATATAATATAGTACAGGGGTGCCTCAGACCCTGTTGCATACAATTTTTTATTTGAAAAACACCGACTTTGAGAATATGAAATGCCTCATTTTTTATAAGGAAATGTGTAAATTTATAAATAGGTTTAGGGTCTAAAAGTAATCTGAAAATCAAATCATATTTTTAGACAATATATGTTATAGACATCTATCCATATGTTCGAGACAAGTTAAAAGCTATGTATATTATCTAGCCTAGGGATGTAGTAGGTCTAGCAATGCCAATAATATTAGCTGAGTAGCAGAATTAACAATTAAAAATAACAAGAAAAGTATTAATAATCCAGCAATTTTGAACCAGCGGTATTACAAGAATACCTTCAGCTAAACTTGAGACTACACTGATTACTGAGAAAGACCGTGTGACTTGAGCGATAAGGTATTGATTTCAGATTTAGCAGCTGTGATACATGCTCATGCATACTGTCCGTCCCTGACCTCGGTTGTTAGTAAGTTAAGATAACTAAGAGCAAAAAACGTATTTAAAAGTTACGTATAATCGGCGTGAAAATTGCATTAGCAACCTTTAAAATACATATTTAAACTTTTAAATGCTTATTTAATAATATTTCACACTTTTATATTCTGCTTTATTTTATTAGCTTGTTCCTGTGTTTTACTTAACAAGGTAAAAAATAAACCAGACTTTAAGCTGCCTTCTCATAAAGGCTAGTTGAAAGCCTGAATTCACTCACATATTAAATCTGCAACTGCCGTAGCCCACAATCCCGAATATTTATAGAGTACTTCTCAATCCCATAATAAACGGCCTAGTCAATGGTTGCATGCTGAAATGGTCATATTAGTATCAAAATATGCATCACAAGAAATATACATGTACGAGGAAACGCGACGACGAGAGTAGATGGGAAATATAGTTTTTTTATTTGCTTTTGCTTTTGAGTTTCTCATTTCTTATTCCAAGTTTTTATTCTCATGTAGTAGGATCATATGCTGGAGGCTCAGACAATCTGAACTGTACTACTTTTTCATTAAATTCACATGTACACATGCAGATACACATAAATGTACAAACGCGTATAATACATGTGTGTTTATGCATTTAAAACATAAATTTATATATTTCACGCACATGGCAGGGACTAAGTGTCGTTATACTGTACATGATGTTTAAGAAAGATCTATAGACAGCTTGCAGTATAAGTTTTCAAGGCTTGGAAGTTTTTCGATTATTTTATTGACAAGTTAATGGCTTAACCTTGAAAACCACCGGCAAATTATTTGTGGCGTTTCTAATAAATTCTAAACTTGGACTACATCCTACATGACAATTGAAACCTTCCAAAGGTTTTCTGTATGGTATGAGTACATATGATCGTTCGTTTATATAAACATAATCGATTTTAATGAAATCGTAATCGTGTAAATTGTAATCGTGCATCTAAATATACTCGTAGAATATTGTTCACTATTTTGTTTTCGGGTAGAATCAAGTTTCTGACAATATGTACATTTATTTATACGTGTGCACCAGAGAGAAAGGCTAAAATTCGCTGCAATATTTTAAGAAACATAAGCTATAGTAAAAAGACTTGTTGTTTACAAAACTAATAATGCATGCAGCCTGACGATCGTACACCTATTGACGATCGTACACCTATTGACGATCGTACACCTATTGACGATCGCACACCTATCGACGATCGTACACCTACCTATTCACGATCGTAAACCTATTGACGATCGTACACCTATTGACGATCGTACACCTATTGACGATGGTACACCTATTGACGATCGTACACCTATTGACGATCGTACACCTATTGACGATCGTACATTTATTCTTATGAAAGGTGCCATGCATTGGAAAAAAAATTAATCATGCCATTAAGAGCAAGAAACAGCTTTTTAATCCCCCGCAACTCCACATCCGGATGTGGCAAAGATGGTCGGTGCCGCAATTCCTCTTTTAATACCGCGTTTTGGGGGCCTGGCCTGGTGCAATTAAGGCTCTCGGATCCTCTTTCCTACCTGCTTAGCTATAAATACTCCAAAGCCTGCACATCTTTTTTCAAGTTCTCCCGCGTCTTCAATACTGCCGTGGGCAGCCATTTAAGTTCTTCGCCTGCTTCCTTGCATTGTCAGGCCCTTAGCAGCGCAGCGACTGAGGGTTGAATCGGATTCAAAGTCAAATCCAGCTAAATTGTGCTTGCGATGCAGGCGCACTACTTATACAATATTTACTTGACGGAAATGTTTTCTGCATTTTTAATTCATCACCACTGACTACAAGCACTAATTAAGTATCCAAATCTCTGACTAGCTAACTGCTAATCAGATTGAGGCAAACAGGAAAATGTTGTTCCGTCTGCAGTTAATTCCAACCTCTAAAATAGAGGTAGCTTTGGACATCAATTGAGTCAAGGATCATATATTTGGTACTTGAATTAGTTAGAGCTGATGTAACTGGATAAAACTGCATGTAACCTAAGTTTTCTTAGAATTAGGCCTAGTTTTTTAGTCAGAACAGTGTACAGGTACCTATAGTGTACAGGTACCTCGTACTACGTATACTATATCTGTACTTATACCTGTGCTATTACCTGTACACTGGAGGGATTGAAGCAGTAATCTAACTTGGGCATTAATCTTTTTTTAACAACTACACAACCCAATTGGATTGTTCACTAATTAATCAAGTTTCAATCAGCTGTCTGTTACCGCTCCTTCTTCTAGTTGGTCCCTGCAGCTTATAGCTTGCTAGTGCGCGCAATAGGCTGTGCTGTCAATTATAGTAGTCCAGCTATAGTGTCTAATTCACTCGCTAAAATTTCATAGGGTTGCGCTTCTTATCGGCATCCAATCAGAAGAATCGATCAGACTTGGCATCTACATTATATTAGACTCTGTTATAGAACAGCAATATTGAGAGATTGAGGTTAATTGAGAAACTCAGCTACCTCTTGGCACCCAACTGGGCTTGCGTCATTTGTCCTGGTCTTTAGTGTAAGCGTTTAACGTTAAAAATAACAATGCATTACTTTTACTGTTAATAAAATTTCATTTCAACCATAAACAACAGAAATTTCGTTCGTTTCCACTTTTCGTGAGGTAGGTCGGTATCAATCTTAGCGTTAATCTAGAGTAGTGGCTAGATCGTCGGACTCACGACTGAAAGGTCTGGGGTTCGATTCTCCGACCCACTCAGAACAATTTGTGTTATTGAGCAAGACACTTAACTCTGCATTGCTTCAGTTCACCCAGCTGTAAAATGGGTGCCAGCATTAGCGGGGGTAACTGAGGGTGTGTGTCCTTGGACCCCCCCCCCCAGTCCTTGGACTGAACAGCCGTACGCAGCCTTCACATGCGCTGCGCAATAGCTGCGGCTGAGCTGTCGGTCTGGCCATTGGGGCAGGTGTGTAATCTTGTGTAATCTCTTGCAAACAAAAACTCTTGCAATTCTGCATCACTTTACTTCACCTTGGCACACTTTAAGCTCATATTCCATCCCACCCGGAGTTATCAGCCAGGAACGTATCATCCATTTCAGAACCCTAGCTCCGTCAATGATTAAAACAATCGAGCAATCCAATATGACAAACCTTGATCGACAGCGAGAAGAGAAAGTTGAAGCTGAAAATGCGCAACTGCGTGAAGCAATCAAACTACTTGACAAGGATGAAGCTCAGTGCCTGGCTCAAATTGCCAGCTGCCTGAATTCGCTGCCGAAGGCCGCAGCCGCTCGGTTGAACGCCGCTCAAGAAGCCGACAGATCTCTGCGTCGGCACTTCCTGGACGGAGGTCGCGAGTCGGCTTTGCCCCCAGCGCCAGAGGTCGAAAGCGGCCTGGCCTTGGCGGCTCAGGCGGCGGCGGACGCGGCTACCGCAGCGATTGACGAGGCGCGACAGCTTGGCGGCCTGGCTGACAGCCTGCGAGCTGCGGCGACAGCGGCTTCCAAAGAGCGAGAGAAGGCCTTGGCTGCTGAGGAGGAGGCGGCGGTAGGGTTCTACTCGGGACATTGTTGTTGATATCTTTGCCGTTGCCGTTGCTGTTGCTATTGTTGTTGCTGTTGTTGTTGTTGTTGTTGTTGCTGTTGTTGTTATTATTGTTGTTGTTGTTGTTATTGTTGTTGTTGTTGTTGTCTTTGTTGTTGTTGTTGTTGTCTTTGTTGTTGTTGTTGTTGTTGTTGTCTTTGTTGTTGTTGTTGTTGTTGTTGTTGTTGTTGTTGTTGTTGTTGACTGCAGCGACCTCAGCATCGATCCATCCTCTCTAATAAAGACAGTAAGGGGAGCCGGATACCAGCGTACCGAGGGCCAGACGACATTGTTGTTGTTGTAAATGATGTTGCTGCTGCTTCTTCTTCTTCTTCTTCTTCTTCTACGCAGCCCCCGCATCGCCGCTGTCCGGCGGCTGGGGGGAGGGCGACCTGCAGGCCGCCCCATCATCCTCAGATACCGGCAGATTCCGCCCGCGTCGTTGAGGTCGAGAGGGTGAGCAAGGCGGGCGGAGTCTCCGCGTGGACACTGCTGCAGGAGGTGCTCTTCTGTGTCTTCGTCTCCGCAGTCCGGACAGAGCGGAGTCTCGGTAAGGCCGATACGGTAGCGGGTGGCCGCGCAGGCTGTGCTGCAGCCGGCCCTCAATTGGCAAACCGCCACCGTCTCGCCACGAGTCAGGCCGCCGTAGCGCTTCCAGGGCGAGCTACGATTCAAGAGTTTAAGATCGAGGTGTCGCCTGGCTCGTTTGATGGCAGCCCTGGCGGCTTCGAAGGCGATGGGCTGGTCCTGCGTCAGGTCCGAAGCCCGGTTCGCCGCCTTGTCGGCTCTTTCGTTGCCATCGACGCCGACGTGGGCCGGCACCCAGGTAAAGCGGACCGGGCGAGCTTCTTGACTGAGCAGGCTCCACACCAGCTGTCCCATGGGCTCGCGTTGGTCAGCTGGCCCGCGCTGCAGGGTGAGGATGCCCGCCATGCTGTCCGTGAGAATGTCGATGCTGCCCCCGTGTGGTTGCTGAAGCTGAAGGCAGCGGCGGATGCCTAGAGCTATAGCCGCTAGCTCCGCCGTCGTGCTGCTGTGATCTGCGATGGTGTAGACCATTAGTCATTCCCGAGCTTTCGCTCAGGTCCAGGGGCTCCCGGGGTCCTGGCCGATTGCTCATGTCGGCCGTTTCCCCTTCCCCTTCCCCTTGCTGCTGCTGCTGCTGCTGCTGCTGCTGTTATGATGTTCTTGTTGTTGTTCTTGCTGCTGTTGTTGTTGTTAATGTTTTTGCTTTTGATGCTGTTGTTGGTGTTGCTGCTGTTTATGCTGTTGCTGCTGTTGTTATTGTTGTTTTTTGCGGTTGCTGCTGTTACTTCTTATTTATTGCTTTTGTTTCTAGTGTTGCTATTGCTTGGGAAGTCACCATGGATTTTATAGTGGGGGGGGACACACAAAGGATATAAAAAGTAAACTACGAGTACGCTCGTATTCTCGTAACGCTTAGTAACCAAAGTAATTTTTGCTGCAGGTAAAATTTAGGCTCCGATAACCAGTTTGGCGTCCCCGGCAACTCGTTTAGCCGTCGCAGGATAAATCAGAGCATCTGACACCCAGCCTGAGCGCACCTGGCACAGCGAATGCTACTGTTATAATGTATCTTATCCTTAGTTGTTGCTGCTTATGTTGCCGTTTATGTCGCTTTTGCAGTTCTTATCGATACAAGCTCGTATATTGTTTAGCATAATTAACTTCAGAGACTAGCAGAAGAAGAGAAGGAAGCTCAGCGACTTCAGGCCGAGGCGGAGGCGGCGGCTGAAAAAGAGGCTGCTCTCCGCCGGGCCGAGGAGCTGCGGCGTCGTCAGCGCTTGGACAAAGAGGCCGCCGCCGCAGCCGCCCTTGTCGCCGCTTTGACCGCAACCGCAGCCGATGCCGCACAGAATGCTTCACAGTCCGCCGAATCCGAGGACGACCGGTTTTGGCGTCCACTGGTGCTCGAAGCTTCAACTGCCGGATCAGCACCTGTCGCGTTCTACGATTTTGGCGGCTACGGCTGCGCGGTGCGCGCTCCGGAGCGGCGCCAAGCTGCCAGCGGCGCCTCCTGCGAGCTGCTGCCGCTGCACCGCCTGCCGTTGTCTGTCGGTCTGCCGCCAACCGCCGAATTGGTTGGCAATGCCGTCCGAATGCAGCTGCCGCCCGTCCCTGCCGATGCGGGGCCTCTGTCGCACCTGTACATCATGCTACCGCACTGCGCTCAGAAAGTGACGTCAAGGGAGACTGTCATCTACGTAAGCACCGGCTGGTCGAGGGTAGAGCTGAATGATTGTGCTGGGGGGACGTCTCGTTCGACTCCGGTGGTTCGATCCGTTTGAGAATATGTATTCTCAGAAATTGTCTCTGGGGCCTGTCACAACCAGGGTTTTTGGCCCTGGGCCTGTCACAACCAAGTTTTTGGCCCTGGGCCTGTCACAACCAGGGTTTTTGGCCTGGGGCCTGTCACAACCTGGGTTTTAGCCCTGGGGCCTGTCACAATCAGGGTTTTTGGCCCTGGGCCTGTCACAACCAAAGTTTTTGGCCCTGGGCCTGTCACAACCAAAGTTTTTGGCCCTGGGCCTGTCACAACCAGGGTTTTTGGCCTGGGGCCTGTCACAACCAGGGTTTTTGTCTCTGGGGCTTATCACAACCAGGGTTTTTGGCCTGGGGCCTGTCACTACCTGGGTTTTAGCCCTGGGGCCTGTCACAATCAGGGTTTTTGGCCCTGGGCCTGTCACAACCAAAGTTTTTGGCCCTGGGCCTGTCACAACCAAAGTTTTTGGCCCTGGGCCTGTCACAACCAGGGTTTTTGGCCTGGGGCCTGTCACAACCAGGGTTTTTGTCTCTGGGGCCTATCACAACCAGGGTTTTTGGCCTGGGGCCTGTCACAACCAGGGTTTTTGTCCCTGGAGCCTGTCACAACCAGGGTTTTTGGCCTTGGGGCCTGTCACAACCAGTGTTTTTGGCCTGGGGCCTGTTACAACCAGGGTTTTTAGCCCTTGGGCCTGTCACAACCTGAGTTTTCGTCCCTGGGGCCTGTCACAATCAGGGTTTTTAGCCGTGGGGCCTGTCACAACCTGGGTTTTAGCCCTGGGGCCTGTCACAAAGAGGGTTTTTGTCTCTGGGGCCTGTCACAACCTGGATTTTTGGTCCTGGGGTTCTCGCAACCAGGGTTTTTGGCCCTGGGGCCTGTCACAACCAGGGTTTTTGGCCCTGGGGCTTCTCGCAACCAGGTTTATTGGCCTGGGGCCTGTGACAACCAGGGTTTTTAGCCCTGGGGCCTGTCACAACCAGGATTTTTTGCCCTGGGGCCTGTCACAACCAGGGTTTTTGGCCCTGGGGTTCTTGCAACTTAGGGTTTCACCCTGGGGCTTGTTGCATTCACCAGAGCCAACCCCAAAAGCACAGAGCGTGTTCGCTGCGATACAATGAGAAGGTCAGCACGCTGTACTTCCTGTGTGCCCAGCGGAATGGGTCATGAGTGTTTGTCTCCTCGTTAACAGTGCGGTTCAACTGCCATCTTGATTTTCTGCAGTGCCCAAAAAACTTCCAATCCCCGTAATGCATTTATCCGAACGATTCAGAACTGTTCTTTTGTTGTTTATGCAGCTCACAAGTTCAAAATCCATTTGACCCCCCCCCCCCAGTTACTGCAAGACGGCGCCTGGACAGAACTGCCGTCCACCGAGACGCACATCGAAGGCTTGGAGTTCCAAACCCGCTGGGTGGAGGCGCGACTGCAGGCGCGCACGGAGTCGGCAGTGGCCGTGGCAGCCAACAAGCTTCGCACTGACCGGTTTAGGCTGGGCCGGTCCGGCCTGCGCTACAGCAGCTCCGTGGACAGCCGCGTCTGCTTGACTGTGCCGGAGGAGGCTGTGAAGGTGAAGCTGGACCAGGCCATGGAGGTGCAGCCCATCGACTCGGCCACTCTCGCCATGGTCAAGTCGGTGTTGGTGAAAGAGACGCAGGGCCTGCTAACCTGCAGTTCGATTGTGCAGCACAGTGAGAGCCTTTCGATTGATTGGAGAGTTGCTGATTTGATTGGAGAGTTGTTGATTTGATTGGAGAGTTGTTGATTTGATTGGAGAGTTGCTGATTCGATTGGAGAGTTGTTGATTTGATTGGAGAGTTGTTGATTTGATTGGAGAGTTGCTGATTCGATTGGAGAGTTGTTGATTTGATTGGAGACTTGTTGATTTGATTGGAGAGTTGTTGATTTGATTGGAGACTTGTTGATTTGATTGGAGAGTTGTTGATTTGATTGGGGAGTTGCTGATTTGATTGGAGAGTTGTTGATTTGATTGGAGACTTGTTGATTTGATTGGAGAGTTGTTGATTCGATTTGAGAGTTGTTGATTTGATTAAAGAGTTGTTGATTCGATTGGGGAGTTGCTGATTCGATTGGAGAGTTGTTGATTCGATTGGAGAGTTGTTGATTTGATTGGAGAGTTGTTGATTCGATTGGGGAGTTGCTGATTCGATTAGAGACTTGTTGATTTGATTGGAGAGTTGTTGATTCGATTGGAGAGTTGTTGATTTGATTGGAGAGTTGTTGATTTGATTGGAGGGTTGTTGATTCGATTGGAGAGTTGTTGATTTGATTGGAGGGTTGTTGATTTGATTGGAGAGTTGTTGATTTGATTGGAGGGTTGTTGATTCGATTGGAGAGTTGTTGATTTGATTGGAGGGTTGTTGATTTGATTGGAGAGTTGTTGATTTGATTGGAGGGTTGTTGATTCGATTGGAGAGTTGTTGATTTGATTGGAGGGTTGTTGATTTGATTGGAGAGTTGTTGATTTGATTGGAGAGTTGTTGATTTGATTGGAGAGTTGTTGATTTGATTGGAGAGTTATTGATTTGATTGGAGAGTTGTTGATTCGATTGGAGGGTTGTTGATTTGATTGGAGAGTTGTTGATTCGATTAGAGAGTTATTGATTTGAGTATATATTTGAGGTACCGATTTGATTTGTCACTTGATTTTCAGTCCTTAACCACGAATTCGCCACTCCAGGCAGTCCAAGGAAGAACACCCTCAAGCCAGCCATCTTCTCCTTTCCGCTGCCGCTGAACCCGCCGGTCATCCCTGCAGCCATCGGCGCCGCCGGACCCTCTGGGCTGGCCGTCAACGGCCACGGAGGACTCGGCGGGACCGGGCTGACCAATGGGAAACGCCGGCCGGGCACTGCGGCCGATCCTCGGGCTGCCCAGCTGACGCCCACGCTGACGTACAGGCCGATGACTGGCAAACTGCCAGCTATGGCCAGGCGTGGCGTGGACAGCGCTTTGAGTGAGCGGCTGGGGAGAGCTGTGACTACCTAATCCATGCCTGGCCTCCCTACCCGACTGTCTGCTCCCTACCCCACTGGCTGACCTCCCTACCCTACTGTCTGACCTCCCTACCCCACTGTCTGACCTCCCTACCCCACTGACTGACTTCCCCACCCCACTGGCTGACTTCCCTACTCCACTGGCTGACCGCCCTACCCCACTAACTGCCACCCTACCCCACTTGCTGACCTCCCTACCCCACTGTCTGACCTCCCTACCCCACTGTCTGACCTCCCTACCCCACTGACTGACTTCCCTACCCCACTGGCTGACCTCCGTACCCCACTGGCTGACCACTCTACCCCACTAACTGACCACCCTACCCCACTGGCTGACCACCCTACCCCACTGTCGACCTCTCTACACCACTGACTGACCTCCCTATACGACTGACTGAACACTCTACCCCACTGACTGACTTCCCTACCCCACTGGCTGACCTCCGTACCCCATTGGCTGACCACTCTACCCCACTAACTGACCACCCTACCTCACTGGCTGACCTCCCTACCCCAATAACTGACCTCTCTACCCCACTGTCTGACCTCTCTACCCCACTGTCTGACCTCCCTACACCACTGACTGACCTCCCTACCCTGCCTGGTCTTTAAACATGAAGCCGAGCGCATTCCCCACTCACCGCCAATTGCAGAGTGCACGGAAGAATTCCTCATTCTTGTTGGTCGCGAAGGCGCCCGACGCTCAACTTGGAAACTTTTGACTGACGTTAAACTTCAGGAAGAGTCTGGAAAGGACATAGTATCCTTTAGAACTTCCGTGCTATGCGACAGGCGGTGAGTATAGTCTCACAAAGAGGCTTTGTGAAACCTGCGTCGCACTTCAGCATTTTAAGCATTCTAAAATGAAAGACAACTTAATATTGAATGGTTTCCATTAACAGATTTATAGCATTCCGAATCCTGTCGGACTTCAATCTGGACATGATCGCTCGAATCTGCGAGACTATTGAAAGAAGCCTTGAAGAGAAGTCCGTCTGCTTTGTCATCCGACAGAGGCCTGAAAAACTGACGGAGGTGAGCAGACCCCGGGTGTGCAGAGCAGAAAGTCAGTGCGCAGAGCAGGAAGTGAGTGTGCAGAGCAGGAAGTGAGTGCGCAGAGCAGGAAGTGAGTGTGCAGAGCAGGAAGTGAGTGTGCAGAGCAGGAAGTGAGTGTGCAGAGCAGGAAGTGAGTGTGCAGAGCAGGAAGTGAGTGTGCAGAGCAGGAAGTGAGTGTGCAGAGCAGGAAGTGAGTGTGCAGAGCAGGAAGTGAGTGTGCAGAGCAGGAAGTGATTGTGCAGAGCAGGAAGTGAGTGTGCAGAGCAGGAAGTGAGTGTGCAGAGCAGGAAGTGATTGTGCAGAGCAGGAAGTGAGTGTGCAGAGCAGGAAGTGAGTGTGCAGAGCAGGAAGTGATTGTGCAGAGCAGGAAGTCAGTGTGCAGAGCAGGAAGTGATTGTGCAGAGCAGGAAGTGAGTGTGCAGAGCAGGAAGTGAGTGTGCAGAGCAGGAAGTGAGTGTGCAGAGCAGGAAGTGAGTGTGCAGAGCAGGAAGTGAGTGTGCAGAGCAGGAAGTGAGTGTGCAGAGCAGGAAGTGATTGTGCAGAGCAGGAAGTGAGTGTGCAGAGCAGGAAGTGAGTGCAGAGCAGGAAGTGATTGTGCAGAGCAGGAAGTGATTGTGCAGAGCAGGAAGTGAGTGTGCAGAGCAGGAAGTGAGTGTGCAGAGCAGGAAGTGATTGTGCAGAGCAGGAAGTGAGTGTGCAGAGCAGGAAGTGAGTGTGCAGAGCAGGAAGTGATTGTGCAGAGCAGGAAGTGAGTGTGCAGAGCAGGAAGTGAGTGTGCAGAGCAGGAAGTGAGTGTGCAGAGCAGGAAGTGATTGTGCAGAGCAGGAAGTGAGTGTGCAGAGCAGGAAGTGAGTGTGCAGAGCAGGAAGTGAGTGCGCAGAGCAGGAAGTGAGTGTGCAGAGCAGGAAGTGAGTGTGCAGAGCAGGAAGTGATTGTGCAGAGCAGGAAGTGAGTGTGCAGAGCAGGAAGTGAGTGTGCAGAGCAGGAAGTGATTGTGCAGAGCAGGAAGTGAGTGTGCAGAGCAGGAAGTGAGTGTGCAGAGCAGGAAGTGAGTGCGCAGAGCAGGAAGTGAGTGTGCAGAGCAGGAAGTGAGTGTGCAGAGCAGGAAGTGAGTGTGCAGAGCAGGAAGTGATTGTGCAGAGCAGGAAGTGAGTGTGCAGAGCAGGAAGTGAGTGTGCAGAGCAGGAAGTGAGTGCGCAGAGCAGGAAGTGAGTGTGCAGAGCAGGAAGTGAGTGCGCAGAGCAGGAAGTGATTGTGCAGAGCAGGAAGTGATTGTGCAGAGCAGGAAGTGATTGTGCAGAGCAGGAAGTCAGTGTGCAGAGCAGGAAGTGAGTGTGCAGAGCAGGAAGTGATTGTGCAGAGCAGGAAGTGATTGTGCAGAGCAGGAAGTGAGTGTGCAGAGCAGGAAGTGAGTGTGCAGAGCAGGAAGTGAGTGTGCAGAGCAGGAAGTGAGTGTGCAGAGCAGGAAGTTAGTGTGCAGAGCAGGAAGTGAGTGTGCAGAGCAGGAAGTGAGTGTGCAGAGCAGGAAGTGAGTGTGCAGAGCAGGAAGTGAGTGTGCAGAGCAGGAAGTGAGTGTGCAGAGCAGGAAGTGAGTGTGCAGAGCAGGAAGTGAGTGTGCAGAGCAGGAAGTGAGTGTGCAGAGCAGGAAGTGAGTGTGCAGAGCAGGAAGTGAGTGTGCAGAGCAGGAAGTGAGTGTGCACAGTAGGAAGTGAGTGTGCAGAGCAGGAAGTGAATGTGCAGAGCAGGAAGTGAGTGTGCAGAGCAAGAAGTGAGTGTGCAGAGCAGGAAGTCAGTGTGCAGAGCAGGAAGTGATTGTGCAGAGCAGGAAGTGAGTGTGCAGAGCAGGAAGTGAGTGTGCAGAGCAGGAAGTGAGTGTGCAGAGCAGGAAGTGAGTGTGCAGAGCAGGAAGTGAGTGTGCAGAGCAGGAAGTGAGTGTGCAGAGCAGGAAGTGATTGTGCAGAGCAGGAAGTGAGTGTGCAGAGCAGGAAGTGAGTGCGCAGAGCAGGAAGTGATTGTGCAGAGCAGGAAGTGATTGTGCAGAGCAGGAAGTGAGTGTGCAGAGCAGGAAGTGAGTGTGCAGAGCAGGAAGTGATTGTGCAGAGCAGGAAGTGAGTGTGCAGAGCAGGAAGTGAGTGTGCAGAGCAGGAAGTGATTGTGCAGAGCAGGAAGTGAGTGTGCAGAGCGGGAAGTGAGTGTGCAGAGCAGGAAGTGATTGTGCAGAGCAGGAAGTGAGTGTGCAGAGCAGGAAGTGAGTGTGCAGAGCAGGAAGTGAGTGCGCAGAGCAGGAAGTGAGTGTGCAGAGCAGGAAGTGAGTGCGCAGAGCAGGAAGTGAGTGTGCAGAGCAGGAAGTGAGTGTGCAGAGCAGGAAGTGAGTGTGCAGAGCAGGAAGTGAGTGTGCAGAGCAGGAAGTGAGTGCGCAGAGCAGGAAGTGATTGTGCAGAGCAGGAAGTGATTGTGCAGAGCAGGAAGTGATTGTGCAGAGCAGGAAGTCAGTGTGCAGAGCAGGAAGTGATTGTGCAGAGCAGGAAGTGAGTGTGCAGAGCAGGAAGTGAGTGTGCAGAGCAGGAAGTGAGTGTGCAGAGCAGGAAGTGATTGTGCAGAGCAGGAAGTGAGTGTGCAGAGCAGGAAGTGAGTGTGCAGAGCAGGAAGTGATTGTGCAGAGCAGGAAGTGATTGTGCAGAGCAGGAAGTGAGTGTGCAGAGCAGGAAGTGAGTGTGCAGAGCAGGAAGTGATTGTGCAGAGCAGGAAGTGAGTGTGCAGAGCAGGAAGTGAGTGTGCAGAGCAGGAAGTGATTGTGCAGAGCAGGAAGTCAGTGTGCAGAGCAGGAAGTGATTGTGCAGAGCAGGAAGTGAGTGTGCAGAGCAGGAAGTGAGTGTGCAGAGCAGGAAGTGAGTGTGCAGAGCAGGAAGTGAGTGTGCAGAGCAGGAAGTGAGTGTGCAGAGCAGGAAGTGATTGTGCAGAGCAGGAAGTGAGTGTGCAGAGCAGGAAGTGAGTGCGCAGAGCAGGAAGTGATTGTGCAGAGCAGGAAGTGATTGTGCAGAGCAGGAAGTGAGTGTGCAGAGCAGGAAGTGAGTGTGCAGAGCAGGAAGTGATTGTGCAGAGCAGGAAGTGAGTGTGCAGAGCAGGAAGTGAGTGTGCAGAGCAGGAAGTGATTGTGCAGAGCAGGAAGTGAGTGTGCAGAGCAGGAAGTGAGTGTGCAGAGCAGGAAGTGATTGTGCAGAGCAGGAAGTGAGTGTGCAGAGCAGGAAGTGAGTGTGCAGAGCAGGAAGTGAGTGCGCAGAGCAGGAAGTGAGTGTGCAGAGCAGGAAGTGAGTGTGCAGAGCAGGAAGTGAGTGTGCAGAGCAGGAAGTGATTGTGCAGAGCAGGAAGTGAGTGTGCAGAGCAGGAAGTGAGTGTGCAGAGCAGGAAGTGAGTGCGCAGAGCAGGAAGTGATTGTGCAGAGCAGGAAGTGATTGTGCAGAGCAGGAAGTGATTGTGCAGAGCAGGAAGTCAGTGTGCAGAGCAGGAAGTGAGTGTGCAGAGCAGGAAGTGAGTGTGCAGAGCAGGAAGTGATTGTGCAGAGCAGGAAGTGAGTGTGCAGAGCAGGAAGTGAGTGTGCAGAGCAGGAAGTGAGTGTGCAGAGCAGGAAGTGAGTGTGCAGAGCAGGAAGTTAGTGTGCAGAGCAGGAAGTGAGTGTGCAGAGCAGGAAGTGAGTGTGCAGAGCAGGAAGTGAGTGTGCAGAGCAGGAAGTGAGTGTGCAGAGCAGGAAGTGAGTGTGCAGAGCAGGAAGTGAGTGTGCAGAGCAGGAAGTGAGTGTGCAGAGCAGGAAGTGAGTGTGCAGAGCAGGAAGTGAGTGTGCAGAGCAGGAAGTGAGTGTGCAGAGCAGGAAGTGAGTGTGCACAGTAGGAAGTGAGTGTGCAGAGCAGGAAGTGAATGTGCAGAGCAGGAAGTGAGTGTGCAGAGCAAGAAGTGAGTGTGCAGAGCAGGAAGTCAGTGTGCAGAGCAGGAAGTGATTGTGCAGAGCAGGAAGTGAGTGTGCAGAGCAGGAAGTGAGTGTGCAGAGCAGGAAGTGAGTGTGCAGAGCAGGAAGTGAGTGTGCAGAGCAGGAAGTGAGTGTGCAGAGCAGGAAGTGATTGTGCAGAGCAGGAAGTGAGTGTGCAGAGCAGGAAGTGAGTGTGCAGAGCAGGAAGTGAGTGCGCAGAGCAGGAAGTGAGTGTGCAGAGCAGGAAGTGAGTGCGCAGAGCAGGAAGTGATTGTGCAGAGCAGGAAGTGATTGTGCAGAGCAGGAAGTGATTGTGCAGAGCAGGAAGTCAGTGTGCAGAGCAGGAAGTGAGTGTGCAGAGCAGGAAGTGATTGTGCAGAGCAGGAAGTGATTGTGCAGAGCAGGAAGTGATTGTGCAGAGCAGGAAGTGAGTGTGCAGAGCAGGAAGTGAGTGTGCAGAGCAGGAAGTGAGTGCGCAGAGCAGGAAGTGATTGTGCAGAGCAGGAAGTGATTGTGCAGAGCAGGAAGTGATTGTGCAGAGCAGGAAGTCAGTGTGCAGAGCAGGAAGTGAGTGTGCAGAGCAGGAAGTGAGTGTGCAGAGCAGGAAGTGATTGTGCAGAGCAGGAAGTGAGTGTGCAGAGCAGGAAGTGAGTGTGCAGAGCAGGAAGTGAGTGTGCAGAGCAGGAAGTGAGTGTGCAGAGCAGGAAGTTAGTGTGCAGAGCAGGAAGTGAGTGTGCAGAGCAGGAAGTGAGTGTGCAGAGCAGGAAGTGAGTGTGCAGAGCAGGAAGTGAGTGTGCAGAGCAGGAAGTGAGTGTGCAGAGCAGGAAGTGAGTGTGCAGAGCAGGAAGTGAGTGTGCAGAGCAGGAAGTGAGTGTGCAGAGCAGGAAGTGAGTGTGCAGAGCAGGAAGTGAGTGTGCAGAGCAGGAAGTGAGTGTGCACAGTAGGAAGTGAGTGTGCAGAGCAGGAAGTGAATGTGCAGAGCAGGAAGTGAGTGTGCAGAGCAAGAAGTGAGTGTGCAGAGCAGGAAGTCAGTGTGCAGAGCAGGAAGTGATTGTGCAGAGCAGGAAGTGAGTGTGCAGAGCAGGAAGTGAGTGTGCAGAGCAGGAAGTGAGTGTGCAGAGCAGGAAGTGAGTGTGCAGAGCAGGAAGTGAGTGTGCAGAGCAGGAAGTGATTGTGCAGAGCAGGAAGTGAGTGTGCAGAGCAGGAAGTGAGTGCGCAGAGCAGGAAGTGATTGTGCAGAGCAGGAAGTGAGTGTGCAGAGCAGGAAGTGAGTGTGCAGAGCAGGAAGTGAGTGTGCAGAGCAGGAAGTGAGTGTGCAGAGCAGGAAGTGAGTGTGCAGAGCAGGAAGTGAGTGTGCAGAGCAGGAAGTGAGTGTGCAGAGCAGGAAGTGAGTGTGCAGAGCAGGAAGTGAGTGTGCACAGTAGGAAGTGAGTGTGCAGAGCAGGAAGTGAATGTGCAGAGCAGGAAGTGAGTGTGCAGAGCAAGAAGTGAGTGTGCAGAGCAGTGTCTACTCTGAGTAGTACAGCATATCATCATAGTTATAATTGGGCATTGGATACCAACAGTGATTGGCACCCCAGTTCCTTGTTGTGCTCCAATTCAGAAAAGGAACCAAGAACGGACTCTTTGCTCTCCAGAAATATTTTAATTTAATGCTGGAATAACAGAATCCATGTGGTGCTCAATTCGCTTAGCAAGTAGATGTCAGCTCACGTGTCTCACGGTCGCTTGTAGCAAAATGACTGCCTGCGGATGACAGTTGATGGGGTGGCCAGCTATTTATGGAAGATCATGCAAGAGGAAATTCTGGCCGTTCAAATCTGATTGGTAGGTGCCGATATTCAATGACGAGAAATCTTGTCACCCCAGCGAGTTCTTTTCCTGATTTATAAATTTTCGTTTCAGCTATTTGCACTTCGAATGTACTTGAAAATTATTTGTGTTCAATTTAAAATCGGACGGATTACTAAATTGATGAATAATGGATGAAAATTCTCTCAGAAACTAGCATAACCCCGACTCACTGCACTCAGCACCCGTATCTTCTCATGCACCAGGCAGTCGTGTCCCTGACAATGACCAGCAAACTGGATAGAACCCTGCGGCAAATGCACGACTGCGGCTACAGCTACGAGCCCAGCATGCACGGCACAACCGAGGAAATCAAAGCGCGCGAGAGGCAGGCGTTCCGGCTCCGCTTCCGTGGCAACATTGACAGCGAGGAAGAAGGAGATAAAGGCGATACTGGTGCCAGCGAGTTTGTCATGCTGTTCAACTCGCAAATGAGAACTCGCTTGCTTCTAAAGTGAGTGGATCTCCTTGATAAATAGATGGATAGATAGATAGATAGATAGATAGATAGATAGATAGATAGATAGATAGATAGATAGATAGATAGATAGATAGATAGATAGATAGATAGATAGATAGATAGATAGATAGATAGATAGATAGATAGATAGATAGATAGATAGATAGATAGATAGATAGATAGATAGATAGATAGATAGATAGATAGATAGATAGATAGATAGATAGATAGATAGATAGATAGATAGATAGATAGATAGATAGATAGATAGATAGATAGATAGATAGATAGATAGATAGATAGAGAGATAGATAGATAGATAGATAGATAGATAGATAGATAGATAGATAGATAGATAGATAGATAGATAGATAGATAGATAGATAGATAGATAGATAGATAGATAGATAGATAGATAGATAGATAGATAGATAGATAGATAGATAGATAGATAGATAGATAGATAGATAGATAGATAGATAGATAGATAGATAGATAGATAGATAGATAGATAGATAGATAGATAGATAGATAGATAGATAGATAGATAGATAGATAGATAGATAGATAGATAGATAGATAGATAGATAGATAGATAGATAGATAGATAGATAGATAGATAGATAGATAGATAGATAGATAGATAGATAGATAGATAGATAGATAGATAGATAAATAGATAGATAGATAGATGATAGATAGATATATAGATAGATAGATAGATAGATAGATAGATAGATGATAGATAGATGATAGATAGATAGATAGATAGATAGATAGATAGATAGATAGATAGATAGATAGATAGATAGATAGATAGATAGATAGATAGATAGATAGATAGATAGATAGATAGATAGATAGATAGATAGATAGATAGATAGATAGATAGATAGATAGATAGATAGATAGATAGATAGATAGATAGATAGATAGATAGATAGATAGATAGATAGATAGATAGATAGATAGATAGATGATAGATAGATATATAGATAGATAGATAGATAGATAGATGATAGATAGATATATAGATAGATATCAAGCACAGATACTTCACCCACTTTTAGCGTAGTAGAAAAGGACAGATTTGCTCAGCGGGCCCTGGATCAGTATCGCGGATTCCTGGA
The DNA here is from genome assembly GCA_002269645.1 of Macrostomum lignano. Classification (NCBI taxonomy): domain Eukaryota; kingdom Metazoa; phylum Platyhelminthes; family Macrostomidae; genus Macrostomum; species Macrostomum lignano. The sequence continues at coordinate 44,866 of NIVC01002497.1, read as the reverse complement.
AATCTTCACGGACGTGGTCGTGGTGAAGCCAGGCCAACAACTTGGACCAAAGCGAACCGGTGGATGTGGTGGTAGCGGCTCCTCTGTGCTGATGACCGAGGAAGTCAATGTAGCGCGGCTGCTGGTCAGCATACCGAAAACCCCAGATGAGCTCAGAGTGAAGTCCGCAGTGACCTCGCCGTTCTCGTTCAGAGCAAAGGGTAAATACAAGAGCTAAATGTAACTGAATAATCTCATGCATCCAGCCATGCAAGTACGAGCGTGTAGCACTATGAAAATGCAGAAATAATATTTATTTCAGACGCTGTAAGCGCCGAGTACCTGAAAGACCTGGCCAGTCTAGTGGCCGATAGGTGGGAGCAGCTTGCTGAGAAGTTAGACGTATCTAAAAAGCGCTGCTCCGTCATCAAGCGAAACAATGACTGCTCGCAAAAAATGGCCTACGACATGCTGATTACGTGGGTGAAGGGCCTGCCCGTGCTCAAGGACAAGGTGCTTCTCTGTCACATGTATAGTTGATCTCATGTTCCGTGTCTTGTTACGCTTGCATTGCTCAATGAGCTTCTAATTTGATTATCTACAGGTGCAAATACTGAGTCGAGCCCTGCACTGCTCTGGCCATCCGCAGCTGGCAGCAAATCTGCGGCAGCTTGACAACGAACATCGACAAAGACAAGCCAATAGGGAGATCTAAAGCAGGCCAAATATCTTGAGCCAATTTCTGAAAAACAGTTACCATGTACAATTCATCACTTTCATGTACAAAGTACACGTACATTATTTGAGAGTTCCAGAACCCAGAACGCAGTAAATAATTAAAATATTTTTGCAGCCTTTCTATACAGTAAGTTTAAATATTTCTCTAGTGTGAATATTTGTGCTGGATTTCGTTTTTTAATTGCTTAATTAATTTCAATACGCGTACATTTGATTAATAGCAGTATCATTTCTAATTGATGTACTTCACATGTAAACATACATGTTTAACAAGTTACATACGTATGTACTTTGAACATGTACCTTTATTTAAATTGCAGCTAATACATTTTCACGCCAAACTAAGCGTGTACACATGCTTAATTTATGCATATCTTAATGCTGACTTACTTGTACTTGACTTAGCTGCAGGGTGATCCGTAGACACAGTGGGGAGGCGAGGGTCGCCCATTCCGATAACACCTGAAAGCCCGCAAACAAGCAGAGGCGTGGGGCCGGTCAGGGTGGTCCGCGCGCCGGTCCGTCCTACAGTGTGATCTTTCGTAGGAATCAAGAACGTGGCTCGTCTTGTCGCCCTGAGAAACTGGATGAGTCGTGGGATGCTGTCGGGCTGGCAGACCTCGTCAATGGACTCTGACGCCGGTCTCTGATAAAGAATTAAGGGCAGTGACAGACAAAGAGCTGAGCATCTTCATTGTCGTATTCGCAAAAGAGGCAAAGTTCACTCTTGAGGTCGCCTCGGAGGAAACAGCTGCCTGGCGAGGTAGCCATGGCCGGTAAATAGGTCATGACGAGGGCGCGAATATTCTTCCGGTTTCGTTCAGAAGGATGTTTCTGAGCCTGCGAGGAGGGCACGGAACCGCAGCGCGTGATTGTCGGAAGTTCTGGGCGCCCGCATCAGTCCCGTGAAGGGAATCAGCCCAGTCATCCATCTTAAGATTGATGACTGGTAGAAGAGATAGGCAGGGACCAGGGGCTCTGGGTGTAGGAGGGAGCCATGCAGAGCCGCCCCTTTTGGCGAGGGTGTCTGCCAACTCGCTCCGGGAACCCTGCGTGTCCTGGATCTACTTCAGCCTGACAGTATTGCTATCCAGGAGGTTGAGCTGCCGGGCGTAGTCGGCGACTGACGATGACTATATATAGTCCCTCCACTCGTACCATTTGGCATTCAGCTCTGCAGCGTAGAAGCTGATAGCAAGGACTTCGTTCTGGAAGACCGTGGAGATTGCCAGTGTGCTGGGCATGCATGGCAGTGACGCGGCCATTGATGATGATCGTAGCAGTCTTTGATGGATCCGTCCGTGTAACAATGGGCCTCCTGCATGGAAATTCCAGTGGTCAGTGGCAACATCACTTGAAGGGATGGTGACCTTGTAGCGCTGAGAGGTTGTTAGTGCGAGACGCGCCGTCAGATAAGACGTGGAGCTCACCGCGCCGTCTCTCCAAGTCTTTGAGGCAGAGTCAGCGTGAGGCGGAGCTTGTGCTTAGCCATGGGCCCTGTGGGCAGGAAACGAAAGCCGGTGTAAATCAGTCTTAGCAGATTCCTTGCGGACAAAGATATCCAGCGGGGGGATGTCAAGGAAGGCGTTGAGGCATATCATCTAATCCTTCAAGATTAATTCCCCAATCGATATACAGTATATGGTCCATATCGAATGCAATCAAAATTGGAAATGTCGCTTCCTCAAAAGCGCAACATGCAAATATAGGATTCCTTGTCATAAACACAAGGCCATGGGCCAAGATTTTTAACCTTAGAGACAAAGCTAAATAGGTGGTAAGGAAATACTAATTGAAATAAGATTTTTTAATGTTGCCTTTCACCATAATGCTTAAAGTGAGATTTGAAATTAATTGCAACAAAGATGAGGTATGAGCAACAAATTACGGTTATGTAAAATGCAGATGTAGAATTTTGGTCAATAACTTTAAAAATTCTGAAATTTAAGCCCTAACTATCAATAGATGGGAAAGCTATGCAGCATAAAATAAAAACTTACACCATTTTTTAACGCGTTGCGTTTTTAACGACTTTGCTTCTCTTCTTTTGCGATGAAAAAATAAGAGCACTTTTTTGAAAATATAAACATACGCAATTCATCATTGGCTGGAATTTTTCAGCAAATTTCTATATAACTACTTGAGACATGAAATCAGCTGGCTGTGATTAAAGCGACAAAGAAACAAAGAATAATTATCTACTCAGCTCCCAAGTTGTAGAGTGACGTGGTGAATATAGCTTAGAGGCACTGTACTGTAGTACTGTACCTGTAGTAGCATATCAACTTGAGCTCTCGAGTCCAGAGTCCATTGGACATAATTTTAATCTTATTAGGCACTTTATTTGTTGAAATATTGAATGAACTACGTTTAGAATTTTGTTGCAAAAATGGCTCTTCAATATGCTAATTTGTTTTTTTACTTCAACTAATTCATAGTAGTAGCTTTAATTATATTTCATTTTGACCCTCAAAGCTCAACCAGCAGCTTTGTCAGGCACCCCTAAGGTGGGTACCACTTTTTGAAAGAAATTTGATCTTCTGTTTATGGGACCTAGCATCATGGCGTGCTGTATGGGTGAAGAAGCCAAAGAACAAAGGCGAATCAACATGGAGATTGAACGTCAATTAAAGCGAGATAAGAAAGATGCCAGAAGAGAATTGAAACTTCTTTTGCTTGGTAAGTATATTTTAATTTTGAGTTTAGATTTTGAATTTTTTAAGGGCCCTAACACAAAATTTAAGAAATTATCTAATAGTATTAATAATATTATTCTATCATTTTAACTTAATTATTTAAAGTTTTATAATAAAAATAAATCCAAAATACAATATTATTCCAGTGTCAAATCTATATTATAACTAAGGGTCAAATTACATCAAATAGATGATGCAAAATCTAAAAAAGCAATTTTCTTAATAAAACAATCCCTCTTTTAAGTCTTGACATTACAGCGATTTTTAATTATAGCTAGCTAGTTTTAAATGGTAGTATTTTATTATTGTTATTTATTCTTTTGTGTTATATATTAGAATATAAAAAATATGTGTTTTAATGAATATAGTCATAATATACAATTGGCATATAATAACTATGGTCTAATATATTATTATTCAAAGTAATTTAAAGTATTACTAGACTAATATTTTTTTAATTAAGAAGTGGCATAAAATTAAATTTTAAAGATGTTCTATATATAATCTATCATTTTATGATCATCATATCATCATAGTAAAGTGGCCTTTTTGCTAGAAAAATCTAATATATTTTTGTTACTAAGAATCTTATTATCTACTTGTCATATATTTTTAAGTCTAACATTAGGCATATTAGTTTGGTATATGTAATATAACTAAATTTTGATCAATCAAAAAACTATTTTAAAAAATGGAAACTGTGATAAATCAGTTAGGCTACTTGTTTAAAATGGTAGAAAAATATGAGAGCTATTATAGCTTTGATGGGTTTCAACCTACTTTGGCAAAAGAATTTTCGGCAAAAGTCAATAACGGCGAAAAATACTTTCGCAATGACCATTTCGGCGAAAAATTTATTCTAAGCTTCGCTGAGAAGTTTTTTGTTTTAGAAGTAAGCTTAAAAAATGACAAACTTTAGAAAGACTAATTTTATCTAAACATATTTTTGTTTTGTCGCAGTTTAATTTAGTTGTTTTTTTAGATGCCCTTCCATTACGGCGGAATTTCAAAGTACAATTTTAGGAGCCTGGGATTTAATGTGAGAAACCACACCATCATCATCCCTAATTTATTGACTGCATATTGATAGATTGCATATACATAACATAGCTATGAGCTAAGTCAAATAATTTGCAGCAATGAACAATTTATTAAAAGCTTCAATCACCAAAGTGGTATATTTGCAATATATACATAGCCCATCTTTTCGCCAAACTGGTCACTTTCTTTCGCCGAAATATACATTTATTGAAACTTAAAATTCACTTTCGCTGAAGTGTCTTTTGCCAAAAATTCCTTCGCCGAAATGGGCTGCACCCCTTTGATGTCTATATTTATATTGTAAAGTGATGCTACATGCATATGAATAATAACATACTTTAAGTATATACAAATTGCCTACAATTCAATTGACAATAACTCAAACATGACATGCCAAGCTTGCATAAATAATAAAATATAAAGAACTAATAAGAAAGTACAAATACAAACCAATGCTCATATTGAATGCATGCATATACTAATAGCTATATGACAAAAACCAAATTGAAAATAGTAATTCAACTTATAAAAAATAATTATTAGAAAAGAAATTATGCTTCTTTTTAGAGTTCAATAAAACTCCTATTTCTACAAGGCTTTATTATAAAGAAGGTTAGTATATATGCAACTTTATTCTTGGTATAACTTTAAAAAAGTTATATTGATATAGAATTGAAAGAACTAGAATTTTTTTCTAGCAAATGTTTGCCATGATCTAGACTAATTATATATACTGCATATTTTAAAGATCATATTTCTAAATATAAATATACATTTTCAAATATACTTTTTGACCACAGTAAGATACTTTATCATTATAAATAGTCTTTTATATTTAAGATTAAATAATATTAATAGATTAAATATAACCTTAAGACTAAATCAATTTTTATCTTACATGTGTTATATATGCTAAAATATTATATTCTGGGGTATTAGCTAGAAATTTTCATCTAGTTTAGTATATTAAGTTAGAAATTTTCATCTAGTTTAGTATATAGGATTTTTATTTTAAAATACCAAACTAATATAGCAACATTTACTATACTAATTTTAGTGCTCTATATCAATTTTTGTATTTTATATAATTATAATTAAGATAATATGACAAAAATAGATTACCATTTAAAAAAACTAAATAAAATATTTTGTAAATTTGTATTCCTAGTATGCCATAGTCAAAAATAGTATTTTCTTTCATTTATACAATATGATTCTCTAAGCCAAAAATTTAGATGCATTTATAAGGACTTAGATATAGTTTTTTAATATATTGACTTTTATGTATAGCCAAATTCTTTTATACCAATTATAGATTTTTTAAAGCCAAGGCTGTATATACATTGGCATATTTTAAGTAACTTTGTTACAAAGTAAAAAGCATTATTGACTATCTTAATGATCCCTTTCAATAAGGATTCAAATAACATGCATAAATATATATAGACATAGAAAGCAGCATATAATAAGCATCCTTTTTTAGTGTAAGGCATATTTTATTAGGCCTTAAGAGTTGTCAGGGGCATGTACTGCATAAGTAATTCCAATTTGATATTTTAATTTAGCCCCAAAATAATATAATTGCTTTTGAATCAAGCTTAAATTGCTAGCATATAAAAATTCCATTCTAGACCACTATGCTAAGGTCCCTACCAATAATAGATATACTTTATTTTTTTAAAAACTACCAATTCTTTATAGTATATAAGACCATTTTTAGTATATGAAAATAGTGTTATAAAAATTTTTTTTAAATCCAAGGTTGGTTGATATCTTAAGATTTAGGGACTAATGTTAAATATTTCATTATTAATTAAATAGAACTTTGATACAATTAATAGTATGTAAGTATACTTTTCTATTTAATATTAGATGGCATGTGGCTATTTAAAATATATTTAAATTTTGATATATTTTTTATTTAGCAACAATCAACAACTCTAAAATTCAATTAAAAGGGGAGTCTCTCTTATGCCAAATTTAAAAGGGAATTATTAGAGGTTTACTAGTTAATAATTTTTACAAAAATAGTTGATTCTCCTATAGCTTTTAGGTCTACTTTTAAGTACTTTCTAACACATTGCAGATTCAATTTTAATAGGTCAATTTGACCAAAAAACCTAATATAATATTTCTTACTAGATTAGTCAAATGCATATTCTATAAGTACACACTAGTTATAAATACTTGGATGCAAAATATATTATATAGCTTTATTAATATGATTGGATATATTGCCTACTAATCTATATATCAAATATTATTATATTTTGCTCAAAGCCTAATGGGCCAATATCTCTATACAATTTATCACTTTTTTAATAAAAATATTTTAGTATAAAATATCTTATTCATATTATATAAGTTAAAAATCTATCTTTGAAAAAGATATCATATTTTTGCTATGTTATTCTCCTGTTTTAATGATATTTTAAGATATCTTTCACCCTTGCACTTATCTTGTACTATGCTAATTGTTTTTTAATCTGAATCTTATGTTATATAGACCAAAGAACTTCAGGTAAAATGCATAGGAAATATTAGTAAAAGCAAGTTTTTTTACACAGTTGAAAAAGAGGAATCTGCTTAAATGTTTTTTGAATATTGCTAAAATAGTAACATTTTTATAGTAGTTTAAAATTGAGTTGAAGTAAATACTAATTCACAATAATTAAAAATAACATTCTATAATAAAAACTTACAACTTCTAAATGTACTATCTTATCAAACAAGATATATCCCTATTAGAAATAATAGATAAAAATAAGATTTAGCATATAAATGTTTTGTGAAGACTAATTTTTTATAGCTAGCTAAATATAAGTTATAACAATGTAAAGTATAAAATCTACATTAATTGCTATTTTGCCATTTAAGGTCATGAATTATCTATCCCTTGATTTTAAACATCAAAAAATCAATATAGTATAACTTTTTGGGCTTAGGTCTAATGTATTTTTTTAATGATTAACTTTATATAAGTATTTTTTAATGATTCAAAAACTCTTTCAATTGACTTTAAAACTTTGGTGCAAAATATAAATATGTGATGCTTTAGTTAGCATTTTATCTCTAAAAACTTGTTATATTTTATTCATTAATAACCAAATCACAAAGTTGAGCATAATATTATCAGAGAAAGAGAAAATGTCATTTTGTGAAACAAAAATATTTTTAATGCAAAATGTACAATTAACCTTCATTATAAGGTAATGAAGCAAAGCCTCACTCTTACACTCTTTTTGATGCTTGGCCTACCAAGAACTGCAAATTCACTCTTGGCATCTGAGCAGCCCCCCATGAACCCCAGCATTTTAGCAATCCCCCATAAGCCTTGACACCTCGGCAATTCCCCTCATGAGTCTTGACATCTCAGCAATTCCCCTCCCCCAATGAGCCTTGACATCTCAGCAATTCCCCTCATGAGTCTTGACATCTCAGCAATTCCCCCATAAGCCTTGACACCTCAGCAATTCCCCTCATGAGTCTTGACATCTCAGCAATTCCCCTCCCCCAATGAGCCTTGACACCTCAGCAATTCCCCTCCCCCAATGAGCCTTGACACCTCAGCAATTCCCTTCATGAGTCTTGACATCTCAGCGATTCCCCCATAAGCCTTGACACCTCAGCAATTCCCTTCATGAGTCTTGACATCTCAGCAATTCCCCTCCCCCAATGAGCCTTGACACCTCAGCAATTCCCTTCATGAGTCTTGACATCTCAGCGATTCCCCCATAAGCCTTGACACCTCAGCAATTCTCCTCCCCCAATGAGCCTTGACACCTCAGCAATTCCCCTCCCCCAATGAGCCTTGACACCTCAGCAATTCCCCTCCCCCAATGAGCCTTGACACCTCAGCAATTCCCCTCCCCCAATGAGCCTTGACATCTCAGCAATTCCCTTCATGAGTCTTGACATCTCAGCGATTCCCCCATAAGCCTTGACACCTCAGCAATTCCCTTCATGAGTCTTGAAATCTCAGCAATTCCCCTCCCCCAATGAGCCTTGACACCTCAGCAATTCCCCTCCCCCAATGAGCCTTGACGCCTCAGCAATTCCCCTCCCCCAATGAGCCTTGACACCTCAGCAATTCCCCTCCCCCAATGAGCCTTGACACCTCAGCAATTCCCCTCCCCCAATGAGCCTTGACACCTCAGCAATTCCCTTCATGAGTCTTGACATCTCAGCAATTCCCCTCCCCCAATGAGCCTTGACACCTCAGCAATTCCCTTCATGAGTCTTGACATCTCAGCAATTCCCCCATAAGCCTTGACACCTCAGCAATTCCCTTCATGAGTCTTGACATCTCAGCAATTCCCCTCCCCCAATGAGCCTTGACACCTCAGCAATTCCCCTCCCCCAATGAGCCTTGACACCTCAGCAATTCCCTTCATGAGTCTTGACATCTCAGCGATTCCCCCATAAGCCTTGACACCTCAGCAATTCCCTTCATGAGTCTTGACATCTCAGCAATTCCCCTCCCCCAATGAGCCTTGACACCTCAGCAATTCCCTTCATGAGTCTTGACATCTCAGCAATTCCCCTCCCCCACTGAGTCTTGACATCTCAGCAATTCCCCTCATGAGTCTTGACATCTCAGCAATTCCCCTCATGAGTCTTGACATCTCAGCAATTTCCCCCATGAATCTTAACATCTCAACAATTCCCCCCATAAGTCTTGACATCTCAACAATTCCCCTCCCCCAATGAGCCTTGACATCATAGCAGTTCCCTTCCCCCCAATGAGCTTTGAAATCTCAGCAATTCTCACATGAGCCTTGGAATCTCCCCTCCCAGAACCACAGCATTTCAACGATTCCCTCATGAGCAAACAAACTAGAAGGATATGGTTATCAAAACTCATTTACCATATTTTTGGTTTGTTTTTTTGTGAATCAAATGGCAAGAAAGTCTACTAGGAAAATACAAGCACTGCATTTTTGCCATTAATTTTGCTGACATGGTGTTCACCGCTACAATATTGATGTGCCTAATAGTATTCAGTATTCTAAATATAGCCTAAATTATTCAAATAATACATAGATTTTCAAAATTCTTTTTATTGAACTTTTATTGAGTTTTAAAACTCCAATATTTTAAGTTACCATACTCCTAAAAGTGCACCAAAAGTGCTTATTATCAATACTGAATTCTTAAATTTAAGTAAATACTTTTGGCGAAATAATTAAATTATTTATTTTATTATAGTCAGTAACTCAAAAATCCCAATCTTTCGTTATTAAACAGGCACTGGCGAGTCCGGCAAAAGTACATTTATCAAGCAGATGCGCATCATCCATGGCACCGGCTACACAGACGATGACAAGCGGTCTTTCATAAAAATCATCTATCAGAACATCTATATGGCCATGCACGCCATGACCAGAGCCATCGAAACGCTGAGGATTCCATTCGAAGACTCGTCAAACGAGGTGAAACATTTTTCTCCAAACAAATAGATTTATAAGCTTTATACAAATTTGGCTGTTCATCTTTAAATCATTAATATTTAATTTTTCACCTTGATCATATTCTGAGGCATCGACATTTATTCCACTGTATTATTGCCTCACCTTCCGCATCCTCATTCCTTCTTCCGCCTTTCAGATCCTCATTCATCCTTCCGCCTTTCAGATCCTCATTCATCCTTCCGCCTCCCAGATCCTCATTCATCCTTCCGCCTACCAGATCCTCATTCTTCCTTCCGCCTCCCAGATCCTCATTCTTCCTTCCGCCTCCCAGATCCTCATTCATCCTTCCGCCTTTCAGATCCTCATTCATCCTTCCGCCTTTCAGATCCTCATTCATCCTTCCGCCTCCCAGATCCTCATTCATCCTTCCGCCTCCCAGATCCTCATTCATCCTTCCGCCTACCAGATCCTCATTCTTCCTTCCGCCTCCCAGATCCTCATTCATCCTTCCGCCTCCCAGATCCTCATTCATCCTTCCGCCTTTCAGATCCTCATTCCTCCTTCCGCCTCCCAGATCCTCATTCTTCCTTCCGCTTTGCTCCCAGATCCTCATTCATCCTTCCGCTTTGCTCCCAGATCCTCATTCCTCATTCCGCTTTGCTCCCAGATCCTCATTCCTCATTCCGCTTTGCTCCCAGATCCTCATTCCTCCTTTCGCCTCCCAGATCCTCATTCATCCTTCCGCCTTTCAGATCCTCATTCATCCTTCCGCCTTTCAGATCCTCATTCATCCTTCCGCCTCCCAGATCCTCATTCATCCTTCCGCCTACCAGATCCTCATTCATCCTTCCGCCTCCCAGATCCTCATTCTTCCTTCCGCCTCCCAGATCCTCATTCATCCTTCCGCCTTTCAGATCCTCATTCCTCCTTCCGCCTCCCAGATCCTCATTCATCCTTCCGCCTACTAGATCCTCATTCTTCCTTCCGCCTCCCAGATCCTCATTCTTCCTTCCGCTTTGCTCCCAGATCCTCATTCATCCTTCCGCTTTGCTCCCAGATCCTCATTCCTCATTCCGCTTTGCTCCCAGATCCTCATTCTTCCTTCCGCTTTGCTCCCAGATCCTCATTCCTCCTTTCGCCTCCCAGATCCTCATTTCTCCTTCCTCCTTGCCCCCAGATCCTTATTCCTCTTGCCTTGCTCCCAGATCCTCATTTCTCCTTCCTCCTTGCCCCCAGATCCTTATTCCTCCTGCCTTGCTCCCAGATCGTCATTCCGTCTGCCTTGCTCCCAGATCCTCATTCCTCCTTGCTCCCAGATCCTCATTCTTTCCTTGCTCCCAGATCCTCATTCCTCCTTTCTCCCAGCTCCTCATTCCTCCATCCTCTTTCTCCTTCCGCCTCGCAGATCCTCATTCCTCCTTTCGCCTCGGAAATCCTCCTTCCTCCTTAGTGTAACAGCTGTCCGCAAGACCAACTAACAGGCACATGAGTAATTATTAATAAATGAATTCGCTAATCCGCAGGAGCACGCCAAAGTGCTGCGCGACATCGACTACGAGACGGTGACAACGCTGGAGCCCGACCACGTTGACGCCATTCGCAGCCTGTGGGCCGACGCCGGCATGAAAGAATGCTACGATCGCAGGCGCGAATTCCAGCTAACCGATTCGGCTAAGTACTACCTGGATAGCTTGGACCGCATCTGTCAGGCCGATTACCTGCCAACACTGCAGGACATCCTGCGCACTCGTGTGCCCACTACCGGCATTGTGGAGTACCCGTTCGATCTGGACTCCATCATCTTTCGCATGGTGGATGTCGGAGGTTAGTGTTGTTGTTAAGTATGAGTATGGTCCAGGCTCTAACTGTATAGCGCTTTAGCTTGATGCAATTAAATGATTGAAAGGTAGATAGGCAGGCAGATAGGTAAGTAGGTAGATAGAGTGAAGATAAAGTAGGTATCAGGTCATCCGGAAAGTACTTGCGTTGTTTTTTGCGTAAAGCAAAAACAGCAAACACTTTATTTGCAATTTAATTTATTCATTACATAGTTTTATTCTATGGACTTCAATTTGCCTTTCAACAACCGCAGGTCAGCGATCTGAGCGCAGAAAGTGGATCCATTGCTTCGAGAACGTGACCAGTATTATGTTCCTGGTTGCCCTGTCCGAATACGACCAGGTGCTAGTCGAGTCGGACAACGAGAACCGAATGGAAGAGTCCAAGGCTCTGTTCCGCACCATCATCACTTATCCGTGGTTCAGCAATAGCTCCGTTATTCTCTTCCTAAACAAGAAGGACTTGCTGGAGGAGAAGGTGATGTATTCTCACCTAGTTGACTACTTCCCGGAGTTCGACGGGCCTCAGCGAGACGCCCAGGCCGCCAGAGAGTTCATACTCAAAATGTTTGTGGACCTGAACCCAGACCCGGACAAGATCATCTATTCCCACTTCACCTGTGCCACTGGTGAGCTCAAATTCTGTGCTTTATATTGGCTTTGGTATCTCATTTTCAAGATACCCCGTGCCCTTCAATAACTGCCGTTGCTTCCCGTGTTCTTCAGTAACTGCTATTGCTTCCCCCCGTGTCCTTCAGTAACTGCCATTGCTCCCCCCGTGTCCTTCAGTAACTGCCATTGCTCCCCCCGTGTCCTTCAGTAACTGCCATTGCTCCCCCGTGTCCTTCAGTAACTGCCATTGCTTCCCCCGTGTCCTTCAGTAACTGCCATTGCTCCCCCGTGTCCTTCAGTAACTGCCATTGCTCCCCCGTGTCCTTCAGTAACTGCCATTGCTCCCCCCGTGTCCTTCAGTAACTGCCATTGCTCCCCAGTGTCCTTCAGTAACTGCCATTGCTCCCCCGTGTCCTTCAGTAACTGCCATTGCTCCCCCAGTGTCCTTCAGTAACTGCCATTGCTCCCCCCGTGTCCTTCAGTAACTGCCATTGCTCCCCCAGTGTCCTTCAGTAACTGCCATTGCTCCCCCAGTGTCCTTCAGTAACTGCCATTGATTCTCGTGTCCTTCAGTAACTGCCATTGATTCCCCGTGTCCTTCAGTAACTGCCATTGCTCCCCCCGTGTCCTTCAGTAACTGCCATTGCTTCCCCCGTGTCCTTCAGTAACTGCCATTGCTCCCCCCGTGTCCTTCAGTAACTGCCATTGCTCCCCCGTGTCCTTCAGTAACTGCCATTGCTCCCCCCGTGTCCTTCAGTAACTGCCATTGCTCCCCCAGTGTCCTTCAGTAACTGCCATTGCTCCCCCGTGTCCTTCAGTAACTGCCATTGCTCCCCCAGTGTCCTTCAGTAACTGCCATTGCTCCCCCCGTGTCCTTCAGTAACTGCCATTGCTCCCCCAGTGTCCTTCAGTAACTGCCATTGCTCCCCCAGTGTCCTTCAGTAACTGCCATTGATTCTCGTGTCCTTCAGTAACTGCCATTGATTCCCCGTGTCCTTCAGTAACTGCCATTGCTCCCCCCGTGTCCTTCAGTAACTGCCATTGCTCCCCCCGTGTCCTTCAGTAACTGCCATTGATTCTCGTGTCCTTCAGTAACTGCCATTGCTCCCCCCGTGTCCTTCAGTAACTGCCATTGCTCCCCCCGTGTCCTTCAGTAACTGCCATTGCTCCCCCCGTGTCCTTCAGTAACTGCCATTGATTCTCGTGTCCTTCAGTAACTGCCATTGCTCCCCCCGTGTCCTTCAGTAACTGTCATTGATTCTCGTGTCCTTCAGTAACTGCCATTGATTCCCCGTGTCCTTCAGTAACTGCCATTGATTCTCGTGTCCTTCAGTAACTGCCATTGATTCCCCGTGTCCTTCAGTAACTGCCATTGCTCCCCCAGTGTCCTTCAGTAACTGCCATTGATTCTCGTGTCCTTCAGTAACTGTCATTGATTCTCGTGTCCTTCAGTAACTGCCATTGCTCCCCCCGTGTCCTTCAGTAACTGCCATTGATTCCCCGTGTCCTTCAGTAACTGTCATTGATTCTCGTGTCCTTCAGTAACTGCCATTGCTCCCCCAGTGTCCTTCAGTAACTGCCATTGCTCCCCCAGTGTCCTTCAGTAACTGCCATTGCTTCCCGTGTCCTTCAGTAACTGCCATTGCTCCCCCGTGTCCTTCAGTAACTGCCATTGCTCCCCCAGTGTCCTTCAGTAACTGCCATTGCTCCCCCCGTGTCCTTCAGTAACTGCCATTGCTCCCCCAGTGTCCTTCAGTAACTGCCATTGCTCCCCCGTGTCCTTCAGTAACTGCCATTGCTCCCCCGTGTCCTTCAGTAACTGCCATTGCTCCCCCGTGTCCTTCAGTAACTGCCATTGCTCCCCCGTGTCCTTCAGTAACTGCCATTGCTCCCCCAGTGTCCTTCAGTAACTGCCATTGCTCCCCCAGTGTCCTTCAGTAACTGCCATTGCTCCCCCGTGTCCTTCAGTAACTGCCATTGCTCCCCCCGTGTCCTTCAGTAACTGCCATTGCTCCCCCAGTGTCCTTCAGTAACTGCCATTGCTTCCCGTGTCCTTCAGTAACTGCCATTACTCCCCCGTGTCCTTCAGTAACTGCCATTGATTCTCGTGTCCTTCAGTAACTGCCATTGCTCCCCCGTGTCCTTCAGTAACTGCCATTGCTCCCCCAGTGTCCTTCAGTAACTGCCATTGCTCCCCCCGTGTCCTTCAGTAACTGCCATTGCTCCCCCAGTGTCCTTCAGTAACTGCCATTGCTCCCCCAGTGTCCTTCAGTAACTGCCATTGCTCCCCCGTGTCCTTCAGTAACTGCCATTGCTCCCCCAGTGTCCTTCAGTAACTGCCATTGCTCCCCCAGTGTCCTTCAGTAACTGCCATTGCTCCCCCAGTGTCCTTCAGTAACTGCCATTGCTCCCCCAGTGTCCTTCAGTAACTGCCATTGATTCTCGTGTCCTTCAGTAACTGCCATTGCTCCCCCAGTGTCCTTCAGTAACTGCCATTGCTCCCCCAGTGTCCTTTAGTAACTGCCATTGCTCCCCCCGTGTCCTTCAGTAACTGCCATTGCTCCCCCAGTGTCCTTCAGTAACTGCCATTGCTCCCCCAGTGTCCTTCAGTAACTGCCATTGCTCCCCCAGTGTCCTTCAGTAACTGCCATTGCTCCCCCAGTGTCCTTCAGTAACTGCCATTGCTCCCCCAACTGCCATTGCTCCCCCAGTGTCCTTCAGTAACTGCCATTGCTCCCCCAGTGTCCTTCAGTAACTGCCATTGCTCCCCCAGTGTCCTTCAGTAACTGCCATTGCTCCCCCAACTGCCATTGCTCCCCCAGTGTCCTTCAGTAACTGCCATTGCCTCCCGTGTGCTTTGCCCCTTGGTCCAAACACGGAGCTAAGAACTTGTAAAACGAGTATACTATCAGGTTTACTTGGATTGCTACCGTTTTGTCAGCCTAAGAATTCAACTGTTTGTTCAGTGCCGCTCCCGTCCAGATTTTGGCGCCTAAAACGCAAAACACACCTAGAAATGTCCAGGCATTGCATTTATGGGATTGCCGTGTCTTATCTCAGTGCTTAGAATTTGTAAATTACGGTTCCCAGTTAGCGCCCAACACAGCTTATAGTGCTTTGGGTACGCAAAAGAAAATTTGCCTGCAAGCGGTCTGAGAAAGAATAAGTCTAGCTGGTCCATAGGAACTTGCGAATTTAATGCTAAATCTATTTATCTATCTATCTATTTATCTATCTATCTATGAATCTATCTATCTATCTATCTATCTATCTCTCTGTCTATCTATCTATCATCTATCTATCTATCTATCTCTCTGTCTATCTATCTATCATCTATCTATTTATCTATCTATCTATGTATCTATCTATCTATCTATCTATCTCTCTGTCTATCTATCTATCTATCTATCTATGTATCTATCTATCTATGTATCTATCTATCTATCTATCTATCTATCTATCATCTATCTATTTATCTATCATCTATCTATTTATCTATCTATCTATGTATCTATCTATCTATCTATCTATCTATCTATCTATCTATCTATCTATCTATCTATCTATGTATCTATCTATCTATCTATCTATCTATCATCTATCTATTTATCTATCTATCTATGTATCTATCTATCTATCTATCTATCTATCTATGTATCTATCTATCTATCTATCTATCTATCTATCTATCTATCTATCTATCTATCTATCTATCTATCTATCTATCTATCTAGTTAGTTCAAATCGTATTGGAGTTTATTGGGCGCTGCTGCAAATCAGGCGACAGCCGACCAGCAATTAGCGGGGAGGCAAATCGTTGTGCACTTTCTCATTGTCAAACATGCACACGCTGTCAGGCCCGGATTCGAACCCAAGGGATTCTGTTCCTCCGCTACTCACGCCCTCTTTTCGCGACCATCTAACCGCACCGCCGCATCTCCCTCACTAAAACAGATACGGAGAACATTCGGTTTGTATTCGCTGCCGTCAAGGACACAATACTGCAGCTGAACCTCAAGGAATACAACCTGGTGTAGCCGCAGGCGCACTGCGGGGAGCGGATGCCGCCGCGCCCCCGAGACTGCGTTTTGCGCGAAAATTGACCTGAAATATCCCATCTGTCTCTCTCTCTCTTATCCCATGGTCTCTCTCGCCCAGTTAAATTGACTCTCACACTCACGGCCTCGCCTTGGCCCTCTGTGTGTTCTGCCACCCACCATCCATACTCTTCTGTTATATTATTACTTTAAACGAAAATCGTGTACTGAACCCCGCGTTACTTACTATTATATAATAGTGTCACCTTATCTTTCTGTGTGTATGTTATTTTCTGTGTCAGTTGCGCAACACCTTTGACACAGTCTGTTGGTTTTCCTGTGTGTTTTGCAATTTTTAAAAAAAAGAAAATGATTTTCTATATGAATCTGTAGCGAACTAATATTATAAATATTATTCAATGATGCTCTTACTGCGCTTTTATAATCCGAATAGTTGATGTCTGAACACCATTCGGCTCTGGACGCAAGCTTATTGCATAAGTCTGTGCTGTTGCAATGCTCAGGCAGACAGACACAATAACCAGTACAGTTGTAGAAATTTATATAGAATATAATTGTTTATCTCAGTTCATGGCCGACCTGTAAATTGTGGTAGACCAGGGGTAAATCACAAAAATCCCAAAATAATACAAACGGTAGTACTAATTATATGACGAAGCATTTCGCTTTAATAATACAGTCATAGTTACTCCTGCCGTTTACCCCAAATTTTTCACAGGTAAGTTGAATTTTTTTATCAAAAAGTAGGTCACATGGCCAGTGTAAATCAGGGTGGCTGCGAATGTATGAAATCTAACAATGCTACGCTAGGGCCTAATATCGCTTACTTGTGTGTGTGTCTCATTGTCCGAGCTTTGTTCAGCGCACACCTAACCGCGTTTTAAGCCAGCCAACTCTATGCAATAAGTCAATATATTTTATTTTACCCTACTCTTATTTTCTATTCTGTATGGTTGGTACCGCCGCTGTGCCCTGTCAGCTTAGAAGTTTTTAAAGACACTCAATTTTTCTAATTAATATCCATCTATCCTTGACAACTTGTTTGCTTTGCTTGGCTTCTTTAGTCTTTACACAAGCAACTGTTACACGTTAATAAGTAATTGGCCGGCCTCAGCCATTAACTTGTCTGTGTTATTTAGCACCTGTGTCTCCGGCATTGTTTTTATAGTTATATTCATGTTATGCATATATATATTTATTTATTTATAATGATCAGCTCTCTAGTCTCCGCCATGCACCGTTTCTACTATCGGTTTATAATTACTATTTTAATATTATGTATCCCCGCGGCTGCTCAGCTCCATCACCGCCTGGTCCCAGCAGCCTACTCTTCTCTCCCCTACCCTCCCTTGTAGCTAGCTACCCCTAAGCTAAAAAAACTCAAGTAGAAATGATAGATATAAGCCCTATCCAGTAAATCTGTCTGTGTGTGTCTGCTTTTCCCTTTAACTGTTTCAATCCCGCTTCCTATAAATTACAACCCCCTCGCTACGGCCCCGTGTATATGTAAGAATACTACATATTCGCAGTTACACGTGTTCCCTGTGTATTTGTTATAGAAAACTACTGTTCTTTGTTTCAATTAAAAAGAAAATTTAGCATCTCCGTTATTTGTTAACAATCCTTGTAGACAGATATATTAACAGGCCAATATTATTATTATCATTACTATTCTTATTGTTAGCTTTCCTATATTTATATCGAATAAATTTAAGTCGCTTTTTAGCCTTTTTCGTGCCCAGACACCAACTGCCCACCGCCCGTTCATCCCAACCAACATTTGTTACTCCTTTCAGTCTCCGCTAGTCAGAAAGCAAATTCAGAGGCTATTTTCGGTGTTGTTTAATTCTCTTCTAGTT
This sequence comes from Macrostomum lignano, assembly GCA_002269645.1. NCBI lineage: Eukaryota > Metazoa > Platyhelminthes > Macrostomidae > Macrostomum > Macrostomum lignano. The sequence continues at coordinate 26,634 of NIVC01002497.1, read as the reverse complement.
ACATTTTTTATTGCGATTCAGCCCGCCCGCCGACTGCCCTCGTCTGTCTCAAATCTCTTTTGCAAATTCGTGTGTTTTTTCTCTCCGATTCTTAACTACGACTTGTTGCGCCTCTCCCCGGACTGGGAGGCGGAACTGGATTTCTATAATAATCTTATTATTAAAGCTATTACTTGGATTATACAATGCTAATAGTCGCACGCTTCAAACTGTGTTCCGGATAGTGCTAAGGCGCTGATTTTAATTAATTAATTAATGCCGCATTGTCGCTAGCAATATAAACCCGATCTGTGTTTTTTTTGTACGCGGTTAAGCCAGGCAAACCACTTTGGACATTTTTTTATTCAAGATTAATCGCTCTGTACTGTATTGAATACAAAATTAATAATAGCCGTGGTTTTGTGTATATACGCATAACAGTTGAGTTATTATATAATACGTAACCCAGAGGATAACAGATTAGAAAGCTTATTATAAGATATTTGGGTGTGAATTTGCGTTTGAACTGGTTCTCTCTTTAATAGTTAATATTATACATCCGTCTTATACTTGAAATCATTGTACTGGTATACTTATATTGTCTATCTCTTGGCCCTTATATATACATATATATACTTTTACTACGCACTAAACTATAACGTGCAAGCGCTAATCAGTTTTGTCACGCAGCACCGATCGGGTTTTACTGACGCATTAAAATTGAAAGCAAACTTAAATAAATGGATATCTATTTGCCGTGTTACCAAGAATCTAATACAAAAGCTTGACAAAGTTTCACTTCGATTTTGTCGTTGGCTAATGTTTTAATTATTTGATTAATTTTCATTATTCACAAGTCTCTGAACTGTTATAGGCATCCCTGTGCGTGCATTGAGTTTGTTTCCAAATTTAGCACTAGAAAAAACCCGATCAGGGTGTGGTTGGTTGCGGCATAATGCCCCCCTTGTCTGCTTTCACTTTTCATCCCTGTCCCCAAAATTCACATACCGGCTATTGCAGCCTGGATAAACGATAAAGGAATAAGTGGCATGCAGGCTGCTGTCCGTCTCAGGGCTGCTGCATTAGCTCCAATACCTGCCTTATTTCTTTCGCCTCCGTCTGTGCGCGCCCCGCCCTTTCTCTTTTCTCCTCGTATCATTCCCATCTCTTGCTCCGGGATGCCCCAGTACGCCTCCGCCCATTCTCTGCCCTCGCTGTCTACTCTTCCATGCTCTCTCTCCTCTTCATCAGCCAGCGCTGCCCTGCCTCTCATTTTTCTCCTTCCCATCTCCCTGCTTTAATCTGAGACGGATTTTCGGCGCATTAGTGCAACGCCCAGCTAAGGCAGCCCTTCATTCTCCTCATTTTCCTTCTCAAGCCCCCGACAGGCTGCTCGGCGCATTACATTCGGGGGGGGGGGGGGTTAGGAGCTGAGATAGGTCCTGTATAGCACAGCTGAATCTGCCGAGTACAGGCTTGCCGTCCATCTCTTCCTTCTTTCGCCTTTCCTGGCTGCCACAATTCCCCCGCCTCAATACTTGCTCCTTCCGCAAGCCCTCAGTGTAGTGAATGGAATTGCTGCCTGGCCCGGGTGCTCTACAGGGCTGCTCAGCCACCCCCCCCCTTTCGACTCACTCCGCCGCTGCACCACCTCACCGCCTGGCAAGGATAGAGGGAGCGGATTAGGCTAGAAGGAATAAGATACGAAGCCTTGCTCTGTCCTCCGTTCCCTCCGTTCCCTCTCACACTCTCCTTCCCACTCTTCGCCCATTTGCCCGTTAAAGTTCTTTTTTTTCTACTAGCCCTCGGCCGCTACTCTGCCACCACTTCCCACTATTTCTGCCCCTTGCTGGCGCCTAGTAATAAGATAGAGGAGAAGGCGCATTCCATGAATGATTTTCCTGTTCTCCTCCTCCCCCGGCTCCCTTCCTGCGCCTGCGCCGTACGGACCGGGCTGCCTCTTCTCGCACTGTATTGAGGCCAGCCAAGAAAGCATTGAGGGCATCCACCCCCTTCCCTCTCCCTCCCTCCCCCTGTCTTAGTGTGAAGGCCTGGGCGATTGCGCTGCTGCACATGGCCTGACTGTACAGTGCACTGTGTGTGTGTGTGGGCCGGCTTGCTCGCACAGCTTTGATAAGGGGAGTCAAGGGAAAGGCTACTCCGTCTCTGCCGGACCCTCAGAACCCCTCCCCCCCTCTCTCTCTCTGATGCCTCCTTTACCATTCGGCAGCTGCTCTCTTTGGCCCTGGGTGCTGCTGATCTTTCTCTCACTCTGCATCCGCCCTGATCCTGCCTTCATTATCCTTCTGTTTTATACCTTTAAGAGAGCAAAATAGGTCACGTTGGGGCAGTAAAGCAGTTTTCAGAAAATAGAAAAAATTGGGCGTTGTTGGCCTCTCGCGGATAAGTGAAAAATTAGGAATTCGTGGAAAACAGAAGCACTTTGGTTTGCGGGGGATTTTCTGAGCAATCCCCGGCAAAATCCTGCATCAATGGTGGGGCCGGCCTGCGGGTGGGAGGGGTCCCCGCAGATCCCGCCTTGAGCTGGGTGTGGCTCTCGATGGGTGGCGACTTGAAGAAGAAGTCTCATTTCTCCGCCCAAAATGCAACAACACTCTGCCACTCCCATCTCCCTTTGCCTCCCGGCTCCACGCACCAAAAAGCGAGAGAGAGAGAGAGAGAGAGAGAGAGAGAGAGAGAGAGCAGTGAATTCGCAAAACTGCTTGCTGGCCCGTTCGTTGGCTTGAAGCAGAAAAAACAAAGGAAGAAGACAAATAAGAAAGGCGGAGCCCAGTTTTGCGTGGCCCGACTCGAGCAGATGAGCAGCAGTTTGCATTGAGTCCCTTTTTTACCGTTTTTTCCTTTGTCTAATCTGCCTCTCCCATCTGCACTGAAGCTGCATGCCTCTCCTACTTGGCAAGGCTGTGTGGCAGGCAGAAACCTGTACCATGCCTCCTATACATGCCATGGTTTCCAAGTGCTCTCCCCCCCCCCCCAAACAGCCTCTTTATCTGGTGGAATGCGCAGATATGCGCGCAACTGCCCAGCAGCCCAACAATAATGCCTGTATATACGCATAGAAGTATTGCAATAGTTTGTATATCAGACCCGTTCGCAGTTGCGTCTGTATGTATGTCTGTGCAGCAGCAAGCCATCAATGCAGCTTTAGCTCTGGCACACATGATGGGAGCTGCGGCGGAGGCAGGCCGCCGGCCCTGTTTTGCAGTTAATCTTGCCATAGCGTGAATGCTGAATTTTGTCAATTTTGCTGCGTAAATTTACACTATATATAGTTAGTTTTATTTTATAGTTCTGGGGCGTTTCTGGCGCGATTCAAGACGCAGCATTTCTTTGCTTAGAAATAAGTTTCCATAGTCCATCGTGTTTTTGCTCCCATGTAGGATTTATATAATATTGCCATTGAGCTAACAAAATTAGCTATCAGGTGCTCAAAGTGCTAACCCTGTACTCAATGACACTGTTTGGCAGCGCTCCAAGTTGCTGTCTCGGGTGCTGCATATTCTCACACCTATATTAGGCAATTACGAAACTGTCTGGCTAGTTATTGGGGACAGGGACTTCTTCGTAATGCTGCTGCACCGCGCTTACCCACTGCACTACCGAACTAGCTAGCGTATTCATGGAACCTGTTCGTTCATCATCATTGCCGATCTAAGGATGGGGGTGCCATAAAAAAGGCCTCTCTAAATGTTCACATAGTTGCATGCAGTGTTCTCGCTGGTAGGCAGCAGCCCTGCACGATGGCTAAGCTGAGGAGAGACAGGAGATAGAAGGGAGAAAAAAGAAGGGAAAGAAATTCAAATGCGCAGTATAGTGAGGGATAACTGCGCTATCTGTACCCGCGCGATGCACTGCTTTGGCAATAGAAGAGAATGCGAGGGGTAGGATAGGAGAGTAAGGGGAGAGGGAGAGTGGAGTGGCGGGAGCGAGAAGGTGGGCAGCAGCCGGAGCGGGGGTTGGTGGTGGCGTGGAATGCGATCAATGCGCAAAAGTGCAGGTCGCCCCAATGCTCGGGATCGGCGCTTCGTATCGCCGGCCTCCGCTCCCGTCCCACTCGTGTTCCTCTTCCTTCTCTCCTCTCCCCTCCTCCCCCAGCTCTCTTCCGTCTCCTCTCCTCGTTGCTTTCCCCTCCCCATTTTCTGCTTTGGGCGTGGATGAGGCAAAGCAGCGATCAGGGTGTGTCACCCCAGCAACTGGGCTCGAGCCGGTCGGGCGTCCCATCCATGTAGAGGGGCTGCCGTGCAGGGCAGAGTGCGGGATGCCGAGGCGGAGAAATGTTTTTGGCGTCGGCTGGCGGCCAGATAGCAAAATGCCGATTTGTCTACTGGTTTGCTGTGAGTAGTGCGTGAGGAAAAATGAGCAGCATTTTTTCTTGAATTTTTTTCGGCTACGAGCTGGGGCGCACAATAAGCTAGTGCGCATGTGTATTTAAATACGATGGACACAAGTGCGTCAAGGAACTGCGTGATGTAACAACGATCCAATGCAGTTGTTTAAGGTGTTATATCATGCGTGCAAAAAACCATTTTAAACAAACGATGATTAGCGTTGGCTATAAATATAAATAAAATACCGGTAGAACTACGGTATAAAAACGTTCATACAATAGTTTAAGCTTTGCAGAAGAATTAATTAAGAAATTAGGACTTTGCTTTCAGGGTGGATTGAGCTTTGAGTTAGATTTGCTCATCAATTGATGAGCCAGATTTGCAGGTGCATTGAGGAGCCATGCAGATTTGCAGGTGCATTGAGAAGCCATGCAGATTTGCAGGTGCATTGAGGAGTCGTGCAGATTTGCAGGTGCATTGAGGAGCCATGCAGATTTGCAGGTGCATTGAGGAGCCATGCAGATTTGCAGGTGCATTGAGGAGCCATGCAGATTTGCAGGTGCATTGAGGAGCCATGCAGATTTGCAGGTGCATTGAGGAGCCATGCAGATTTGCAGGTGCATTGAGGAGCCATGCAGATTTGCAGGTGCATTGAGGAGTCGTGCAGATTTCCAGGTGCATTGAGGAGCCATATGCTAGCAAAAAACCACTTCAACTTTTTTGCATTGAGGAGCCAGTGAAATATCATAAAAATTCATTAAAAAGCTTGTTTATCGCTCGCGAATTTTCCGGTCCCAAAAACTGATCGCATAGCTAATACGATGCACTATCGAATTCTTAATGAAGCAAGGCATGCCTCAACTGGCAGTTGTCACTGCTGGTGGTGCACAGTTGAGAACTTAACTCATGCTGTTACGTGGCACAAAAGTGAAGCAATGTATTTAATGCTAGCTTCAGCATCGAGTTCAGGAACTACGCAAGCATGCCAAAGTTCATTTGTCGTGGCCTCCTGCTGATCACCAGCCGGTTGATGAACTCTTGGGGCAGCTGCTGCCAGCGATGCGCAACCGCCTGTCGCAACTGTTCGGCATTCTGCGGGGTATCCTGCTGAGCTCTTCGCTTTACAAACTCCCAGACATGCTCGATGGGGCTCATGTCTGGAGAGAAAGCTTTTGACAGCCTTTTTAATGTGCGAATGCCGAGCTGCATTCTCCTCAGCAGCTGCACGCGGTGTGCGGCGCAGCGTAATAGTCATCTTAAAGAATGCAGCAGGCCGCCAATGGTTGCCGAAGCAAATGGCCGAAACAGCTCTCCTGCTTACTCGTACATAGGTGAAGAATGAGCTTATGAAAGTGACCTGCAAGACCTTTCGACGATGTGAATTTTCTTGCTTATGAAGTTCGAGATTGTAAAGTTTCAACCTAAATAAAGTTTCGAGCAATTATGAAATTTCGAGCTTGTAAAAGTATCTCATCATCTCTTTCGACGATGTGAAATTTCGTGCTTGTAAAACGCCCTTGTCAATGTCATCGGGCTGTAACTTCGAGACGCATGGCTGATTCGGAGCATATATTTAGTGCTTGTCCATGTATGTACATGTAGAGGAGGCGAGGAAATTAACTGTATGCGCGAGGTGCCTCAAGTTTCTAGCAAAGCGCTATCTCATCACTTCATCCTTCCGTTCGGCGCATGCATATTTACACTACGGCCGTTGCTGTGCGTGGTGCTCAGACAGCCTTTAATTTTGACACTGTTCAGAGATGGATGATGCCTGAAGTGCGTTCTGATCGAGTTCTGTACATGTCCATCGCATAATACACTTTCCTAAATGTACCTCCTAAACTGGCACTGACAGCGACATGTGTCCCTAGCTTGATTTTATTCCCCTGACACTGTACATGTATTTTACTCGCGTCACACCATGCAATTCAACAAGGACGACCTACATGTAAATAGCAGCACCTTAACTCGTGCTACCCCTTCTCACTTTTTTTTTTAGAGGCAGGGGGTTGTGTGCACCCTGGCGCACTTTAAGCGACATGGGCACACAACCGGCGAGAGGCATTACTGCCCATTCCGCCGACTCCCCTGAGCAGGCATACAAGCGCGCGGATACGTACGCAGGCACACACTCACACAGGAGTGTACAGCGGCCCTAACTTTATATTATCGTTAGGCATGTACACTTCACTGCGCCTTGAGAGGTTGGCTCTCAAGGCCGTTAATTGCACGAGCAGAGCCAAGCCGAGATTCCAATTCAGCCCCAAATTAATGTGACTGCACTTGGAATCGAGCCTGGGTCGCTGGCACACCAGAGCAGCTGCGCTACCGCTGGGCTACGGCCCCCACCCCTTCTCACAGTCTGTATTGTGACTACATATATAAGTAAGTTTATCTTCTAACATGTACATATACGCGTAATAGCGCGCGTTGATTAATCCATCCATCCAGTAACCATGCAAATACATGTACAGTCTGTAAATCAGCACAGATATATTTACTACTCATGTGGTTATCGACTTTCCTTGTTTAATATGCTACTAAAATTTCTAAAAGTTAAGAGAATTACTAGCGATATGAATTATCCGTAAATAAAAGGACGCTCTAGATTTTGTTTAAATACTTGAAATTTAAACAGCGTCGTATTGAAATTCAAATGAAAAAATTCAGTTCATTTTTATAGGCCGATACGGGACAAAATAATTTAAAGAAGCTACTTGCTAACTTGGAAACCTGGCAACTGGTCAAAATTGTTTTTTAAATTATCGTGTTGAACACTTTAAAGAGTCTTAAGTTCTCAAAATAGTCTAACATTAGATTGCATTGGTAAATTTCGCTAAAACAACAATTAAAGTTTTATCTGCATGGTTACCAACATACAACATCCCTATACTTCACCGCAATTGCTGTATTTCCTTTTCCGTAAAAATTATTCCCTTTCAGCCTCCTTGAATGGCAGCAGTTTTTCACAGATTAATTCTATTTCTGGTTTTTTAGTTTATTATTTTATATACCAATTATTTATTTATTTAAGTTAACGATGTTGCTAAAACCAACACAAATTAGTATAACCAGCAGCTATTTAATAACCAGAAATGTTCGAAACCATTAGAAATTAAATAAGAAATTAAATAAGAATAAATTAAATAAAATTAAATTTTCTTTTGTTGCTGCTTGCTGCAACATTACAACTAATACTTGATAAAAGCAATGTATTTTTAGGGCAGATGAGTTTGTAAATTTCTCATTTTTTGGTAAATTTTCATTATATCTAATTAAATTAATGCCTGAATCACAAAAAGTTATATTGATTCATCATTTAATTATGCTGGTATAGACCAACCTATGCAAGACATTGTTTTTGAAAGTCTAGAAGCACTAATTAATTCAATAAAATCATGCATACAACACCCTCAGTGATTTAGTAACCATGTATATGAAAAAGGCTAAAATGACCCTAAATGCAGCAATATTGTATTTGTATTTGATTAACTATAAAATTCGTTTATTTTATTTAACTGTTTCTTTCGAGTAAAGTCCAATAAGGAAAAACAATTCTAACAATTTTACAAGAAGTTTAGTACTATCTATGGAATGCATGTCTAGGAATTTATTCTATCATAAGGAACATTTTCTTGGTATAGTTTATTTAACTAGAAGCAAATGTAGATTTTTTATTTGGCAAAGTTATATCTAAAAGTTTAAGCCATTAAATCAGTGTTAAATTATTAACTGACTTTCTATTAAAGTAAAAAGAAGGTTGCTTTGATTTTTTTAGCAACAAAAATAACAACACAACTAATAATAATATTAATACTAATAAAATAGATGCTCTTCCATTTCATCTAAATGACTTGCATGCTCTATTGGCCGAGCTAGCAGCAGCAGCAGCAGCATGGCTCTGGTTCCAGCCTATCAGGGCCGCCTGCCCCAGCCAGTGCTGCCCGGCCTGGTGGCTGTCGGCCGATTCGATGGCCGCTCCGACACTCTCGTGTGCGCCGCCAACTCCGGCAAGCTGATGCTGCTCAGTCCCGGGCAGCAGCAGTCTGGCCCAGTTGCCATGGAAACAGACACCGGCCTGCCGGTGCAGATTTTGAATATGGAGCAGCCGGTGCTATCGATGTGCGCCGGCCGGCTGCTCGATTCGGCGTCACGTGACGCTCTAGTGATTGGCACGGCAACTGACATGCTGGTGTACGACGTGCACAGGTGAGTAAGCTGGGAAAAAGAACTTGATTACTCTTCTCTTCTAAGTATAAAGTTAGCGTTGAAACCTGTTTGGTTCACTGTAAAAATATCGTTTTTAGCTCGCAGTTTTTTCAAATTAAAAAAACTTGTACTTTTTTACTGTCTTGACTGTATCTGCTGACCGTCTCACCTGTATTTGCTGACTGTCTCACCTGTATTTGCTGACTGTCTCACCTGTATTTGCTGACTGTCTCACCTGTATTTGCTGACTGTCTCACCTGTATTTGCTGACTGTCTCACCTGTATTTGCTGACTGTCTCACCTGTATTTGCTGACTGTCTTGACTGTATTTGCCGACTGTCTTAACTGTATTTGCCGACTGTCTTGACTGTATTTGCCGACTGTCTTGACTGTATTTGCCGACTGTCTTGACTGTATTTGCCGACTGTCTCACCTGTATTTGCTGACTGTCTCACCTGTATTTGCCGACTGTCTCACCTGTATTTGCTGACTGTCTCACCTGTATTTGCTGACTGTCTCACCTGTATCTGCTGACTGTCTCACCTGTATTTGCTGACTGTCTCACCTGTATTTGCTGACTGTCTCACCTGTATTTGCCGACTGTCTCACCTGAATTTGCTGACTGTCTCACCTGTATTTGCCGACTGTCTAACCTGAATTTGCTGACTGTCTCACCTGTATTTGCCGACTGTCTCACCTGTATTTGCCGACTGTCTTGACTGTATTTGCCGACTGTCTCACCTGTATTTGCTGACTGTCTCACCTGTATCTGCTGACTGTCTCACCTGCATTTGCCGACTGTCTCACCTGTATTTGCTGACTGTCTCACCTGTATTTGCTGACTGTCTCACCTGTATTTGCTGACTGTCTCACCTGTATTTGCCGACTGTCTCACCTGTATTTGCTGACTGTCTCACCTGTATTTGCTGACTGTCTCACCTGTATTTGCTGACTGTCTCACCTGTATTTGCCGACTGTCTCACCTGTATTTGCCGACTGTCTCACCTGTATTTGCTGACTGTCTTGACTGCCCCCCTCTCCTGTTCAACAGGAATGCGGACCTGTTCAACCGTCCCGTGCCTGACGGCGCTTTCGCCGTAGTCGTCAGCCAATCGGGAGACGGCAGCGGCGGTGGCGAGCCCGGCAGACAGCAGCAGCAGAAGCAGGGAAAAACTCGCCGAGTGGCCATCGCCGGTGGCAACTGCACCCTGCTTGGCTTCGATTCCAGCGGTGCCGAGGCCTACTGGAGCGTCACTGGCGACCGCGTCACCTCCATGACTGCTGGAAAATTCCTCGGCGACGAGGCCGGCGAACTACTGCTAGTTGGCAGCGAAGATTTCGAGCTTCGTCTGTTTCGCGACGACGCGATCGCGCGCGAATTCACTGAGACCGACTCGCCTGTGGCTCTGCTGGCGCTGCCCGACTCGCCCAGGTTCGCCTACGCCCTGGCCAACGGCACCGTTGGGGTGTACGAGCGCTCCAAGCGGCTGTGGCGGATCAAGTCCAAACACCGGCCAGTGGCGTTGGCCGCCTTCGATTTGGACAGCGACGGCCAGGTTGAACTGCTGGTGGGCTGGAGCGGCGGCAAAGTCGACGCCCGCCGGGTGGCCACTGGCGAAGTTGTGTTCAGGGTGAGCGTTGGGCATTTTCATTTCCGGTTTTGCTGCCGCAAACGCTTCCGGTTGTGTCTATGCATGCACTTCCGGCTGTGTCTATGCATGCACTTCCGGCTGTGTCTATGCATGCACTTCCGGTTGTGTCTATGCATGCACTTCCGGTTGTGTCTATGCATGCACTTCCAGTTGTGTCTATGCATGCACTTCCGGTAGTGTCTATGCATGCACTTCCAGTTGTGTCTATGCATGCACTTCCAGTTGTGTCTATGCATGCACTTCCAGTTGTGTCTATGCATGCACTTCCAGTTGTGTCTATGCATGCACTTCCAGTTGTGTCTATGCATGCACTTCCAGTTGTGTCTATGCATGCACTTCCGGTTGTGTCTATGTATGCACTTCCGGTTGTGTCTATGCATGCACTTCCAGTTGTGTCTATGCATGCACTTCCAGTTGTGTCTATGCATGCACTTCCAGTTGTGTCTATGCATGCACTTCCGGCTGTGTCTATGCATGCACTTCCAGTTGTGTCTATGCATGCACTTCCGGTTGTGTCTATGCATGCACTTCCGGTTGTGTCTATGCATGCACTTCCAGTTGTGTCTATGCATGCACTTCCAGTTGTGTCTATGCATGCACTTCCGGTTGTGTCTATTCATGCACTTCCAGTTGTGTCTATGCATGCACTTCCGCTTGTATCTATGCATGCACTTCCGGTTGTGTCTATGCATGAACTTCCGTGATCGAAGTAAGCAAGGTAATAGAATAGAATAACTAGCTATCCTAGAAAAATGGAAACGCCCTCTGTGAACCGCAGGACCAGGGTCCGAGTCCCGTGGCCGGATTGGCCGTGGCCGATCTTCGCGGCGACGGCCGACCGCCTCTCCTCACTATTGTCGGCGTTGAGGGCGACTTGCGGGCATTCGACGCGGTGCCGCAGCACCTGGCCGCGTCGCTGCTTCGCGCCACCCTGGGGGAAGACGCGCCGGGCTCGATGCGCTCGCTGATGCAGTACAAGCAGAGCCTGGGCCTGGAGCTGCGCAACTACGCTGATCAGAAGAAGCGGGGAGGGGCAGGCGGCGACGGCAGCGATGGCGGCGACGGCATGCGTAGGATTGGCTCGGGTGTCAACTTCGAAGGCACTCTGCGCGTTGCCATGGGAACAGCTGGTGCCGAAGCGTCGGTGATACCAGCCAATACGCAGCTCAGCAGCAGCCTCAGCGTTGAAGCCGACGCAGTGGTGCTGAGCGTTTCGACTTCCAACGAAACCGTGGTCAGGGCGCTGGCCGTCTTTGCTGAGGGCCTCTTCGAAGAAGGCGAATCGCTTGTGGCGCACCCGCCCGCCAATCAGGTAGGCGTTTGAGCGGCTGTCTTGGGATGAAGCAGATCCGGGGTGAGGGAGATCCGGGGTGAGGGACATCCGGGGTGAAGGAAATCCGGGGTGAGGGGCATCCGGGGTGATGGACATCCGAGGTGAAGGAAATCCGGGGTGATGGAGATCCGGGGTGATGGACATCCGGGTGAAGCAAATCCGGGGTGATGGAGATCCGGGGTGGTAGAGATCCGGGGTGATGGAGATCCGGGTTGAGGGACATCCGGGGTGATGGACATCCGGGGTGATGGAGATCCGGGTTGAGGGACATCCGGGGTGATGGACATCCGGGGTGAGGGAGATCCGAGGTGAGGAGGATGAGGCATATTGTGTGCGGTCTAATCCAGCTTGCCCCCTAAAACCGGCAGGTGAGCAGCCAGCTCGCCCTGGTTATCCGGCCCAGCCGCAACGCAGCGGTGGATTTGCACCTGAAATGCCTGGTCGGACAGCGCGGCAGCGTGGCTCAGTTCCACGTATTCGAGGCCTCCCGCCTGCTGCCCCGCTTCGCCACATTCGCCTGGCTGGGCACCGCGGATGAGGCGGCGAGTGCGGCCGAAGCCCCGGCCGGCTGGGTCCGGTTCCGCCTGGCCGAGCGGCCTCAGCGGCTGGCCATGTGGATCAACAACAGCTTCCTGCTGCCGTCGAAGGCCACCGCGGCGGCCGAGAGCGGCTCGTTCCGCTTCCGCTGCGTCCGCACTGGCCGCCTGCTGAGCATCGAAACTCGCTCACCCGCCGCCGAGCCGATGGCCACAGTCGGCGTTGACTCGCTCGAATTGGCCGCCGAAGTTGTCGCATCGTTGGCGGATTTCCTCGGTCTGGACGATCTGGCCAGCGAGGCCAGCTTCCCCGGCCTGTCCGAGCAGCTGGACGGCCTGGCCAGCCGCGTCCGACAGCTCGAGGCTGGACAGGCGCGCTTGGCGGCCGATCAGGCGGACAGCTCCGGCCTGGTGCGCAGCTTGGCGGTGCGGGCCGAGGACTCCCGACTGCTGGGCGACATGGCCAACACGCGGCAGGCTTACGCCGACCTGCTGCGCGTCAACCGCGGCCTGGTGGCCTCGCACCGCGCCAGAGCCGACGCGCACGCCTCCCTGGTTGGCGCGCTCAAACAGGTGGGCCTGGTGATTCAGCAGGGCGCCGCGCTGCGCACCGGCCGCTACCGGGCTCAGGTGGTGGCCCAGTGCCGGGCAGCTGTGCAGGAGCGCGAGTTCGGCCTCATCTATCAGGTCATCTGCTCCGGAGCGGCTTAGGGGCTTTTTCGGGTGGGTAAACAGCCCGAGTAACTATGCTGATATGATTGCCTCGTCATCTACTTAGAAATTAAAGCTTACTTATACTGCTTACTACTGAAGCAAAAAGTAGGTTGATAGCGAATTATGAGCATAATGTGAGATAAACTGGTGCTTCCTTCGGTTTGAACTTCCATATTTCCATCGATGCTTCCTGTGTTTTGAATTTTATATCAATGTTTATATTTATGATGCTTATAACAAACTATTGGTGCTGCTGTACGACCGAGACTAAGTACTTAATAAATATTACCCAGTACATGGCAATTATCAACGATGTATGTTTTTTATTCACTTTTAAACTTTTAATTTTATATTAAAAAAGTTTCACCCAACTAAATTGAATTTTTTAAAGACGTAATATGAGCTTTTTAAAGCCATGACAAATGACCAATCATCGACTTTTGAGTCGTTTCGGATTCCTTTTAGATCATGTATGATTCCTAATTTGGACACCTTAGTTTGATCTTCCACACTGCATTAATCTGAGCACTCTAGCTGACTCAGGACTCGCTCAGTTCCCGATTAAAGCACTGTAACCCACAATCTAGTCACACTGAATCAGTCTGAGCACTCTAGCTGACTCAGGACTCACTCAGTTCCTAATTAGAGCACTATAACCCACAATCTAGTCACACTGAATCAGTCTGAGCACTCTAGCTGACTCAGGACTCACTCAGTTCCTAATTAGAGCACTATAACCCACAATCTTGTCACACTGAATCAGTCTGAGCACTCTAGCTAAGACACACTGAGCAGCATGAGCATGAGTAGAGGTATCATATTAAAGAGGCTCAATTTTCGTCACTAAGCTTTTAGTTAATAATTTAGTTAATAGCAATTAGCAGAATTGACTTAGCAGCCGTATATTTGAACTTACCTACCTAAGTCGTGTGCAAATATACTAACAGTAGTATGATTATGAGTTTTCTCTTAGGAATTGATGGCCAATCATCCGCTCTACGCATTTGTCCAATCAGAGACGAGCTCCGACGTTATTAGCCTCTAGAAGCAGTTTGACTGCCAAGCAATATAGATAGCCACTGCAGCCAGCGGCCAGGGCTTCAATGATATTTTTTGGTAGCAGAGAGAGCTCTGCCCAGCCGGCGCATCTATTTGTCCTGCCCAACACAGCCAGCTCTGGGGTGAGTGCGCCTGGCCTAATCGGCCCGTCTTAGCTGGGGGGGGGGAGATTTCTGCCGCAATTTGCAGTCGCTTTTTGGACTCTATTTCTCGGCATAGGGTAATCAGGGGCGATGGAGCTGGGCGAACTAATTTGGAAGGCTGCGATTGAGAGAGAGAAGGGAGCGGGGGTGAGTCAGTCTGAGTTCCTTCTGTGGCCTCATCATCATTAGCTGCCAGCTGGAATATCTATCTATCTATCTATCTATCTATCTATCTATCTATCTATCTATCTATCTATCTATCTATCTATCTATCTATCTATCTATCTATCTATCTATCTATCTATCTATCTATCTATCTATCTATCTATCTATCTATCTATCTATCTATCTATCTATCTATCTATCTATCTATCTATCTATCTATCTATCTATCTATCTATCTATCTATCTATCTGCATCTATCTATCTATCTATCTATCTATCTATCTATCTATCTATCTATCTATCTATCTATCTATCTATCTATCTATCTATCTATCTATCTATCTATCTATCTATCTATCTATCTATCTATCTATCTATCTATCTATCTATCTATCTATCTATCTATCTATCTATCTATCTATCTATCTATCTATCTATCTATCTATCTATCTATCTATCTATCTATCTATCTATCTATCTATTTATAAATTCAGCGCACCCAGTCAGGTGCTGCAAGTGCTCTCTATGCATTCCCAACTGGCAGGGCATTAGCGGTTGACATGGGACAGGAATTCCATCGCTACTAGACGGCAGGCAGAGGCTTCGTCGCTGTCCCACCTTCCAGCAGCTGCGGCCACCGACCGAAGCGTGTGGAATCATTCATTTCGGCCCCGACCGGGCCTCTATCTGTTATAACGGCGACTTCCCTCTTCTTTCATCAATAGTCCCCAGCCTCTTTCATCGCGTCGACCCGGCCCCGCTCCACATGGCTCTGATTGCGCCGCAAATAAATTCATTCGTTTTCATTCGCCTTCTTCCCGCTCTTCCCCGCCTCCCGATCCCGGAACTGGGGTGGCCCAGCATGTGCACCGTCCGACAAAGCGACTTTCAACGCCCGAAGGCAGACGAAGTGGGGGACAGGCATGTGTTTCGGGTCAGGCGGTGCTGCCGCTGCTTGGGATCGGGGATCGCGGACGGGACAGCCGAGTTGGAGTTGACAAGCGGCCGCCAGTTGTCGCCGGCAGAAGCAGCAGACCGTCGCCCCCCTTCTTGGCTGCCCCCCCCTGCCTGTCCCATGCGGATGGGGAGGGGATGGGAATCGCATCATCTCCAGTCACAGCCTCCGGCCATCCTCATCTGTCCTCTTCTAGCTCATCAGCTCGGACTAGGACTGTATGGGGCTCTCCTTGCTCTCTTCTCTCTCCTTCTCGGTGTTAATTGAAATTCGAGCCATGATGAGGCGCGTAGCCAAGTGCCCGACCATACCCAGCAGCTTTTTATTCCCTTCTTCCCGTTTCAAGTTAATTTTTTGAAGCCCCGGAGGGTATCACTGCGGCGGCTTATTGATCCGTATTGGCTGGGGCCTGGGGGGGGGGGTGGGGGAGCCGCGGCAAAGTGCAAAAATGCAGGGCTCTGACGCAAGCGGCGGCGACCAGTGTTGCTCGTTCGCTAGCAGAGATCGATAGCCCCCCCCCTTCCCCAGGCCTCTCTCCGCCGAACTTTGCTGCCACTGCGAATTTAAACAAATTAACGGTTTTTACCTCAAGGGCCGGATGTGAAGAATCCAGCTCATGGCTGCGGGTCGGATGAGAGAGGAAAGGAAAGGAATAGAGGAGAGAGAGAGAGAGAGAGAAGGAAAGATGAGATGAGAGATTAAAGGAGAGAAATGAAAGAGGAAAGGAGAGACAGGAGAGAGGAGAGGAGAGAGGAGAGGAGAAGATAGATGAGATGAGAGATTAAATGAGAGAAGCTGAGAGTAAAGGGGAGGGGAGAGGAGAGGGGAGAGGAGAGAGGAGAGAGAGGAGAGGAGAGGAGAGGAGAGAGGAGAGAAGAGAGAAGAGGGGAAAGGAGAGAGGAGAGAGAAAGGAGAGAAGAGAGGAGAGAAGACTGAATTAGGGAGAGAGGAGAGAGAAGAGAGCTGAGAAGAGACACAAACCTTGACCGGGCCGGATTGCTATTGTGAAGTTTCAAAAGACCCGATGGCCGGATAGAGAGGCTTCGCAGACCGCATGTGGTCCTTCCTTTATTTTTCTTCGAATCTGTGAAAAGCAGAATTCAGTTTCAGCAATGTCACAGCTTTCGATTCGGAAGAATGAATGATTAATAACGCCAGACTTTTACCTCAAGCAGCTAAATATCAGCAGCGCCAATTGTAAGTCTTATAAATCTCAGTCTATTTTTTCCCCAAGCACTCGACCGAGGTGACTGTGGCTCTCCCCCAGTACGCACACTGCGCCAAGGTGTGTTAAGATTAATAGAGAATTTTCTTCTGCTCCTAGAAGCCAAAGCAGCAATAGCCAATTCTTTTTGCTAATTCCATTTCTATATTTCGAGAACAAGAAGCTCTTCTACCCGCGCTGAGATCGATTTTAACAATCTCCCCGGATCGTCTGTCGGACGGCTAGCTGGCTCTGGGGTGCCGTGTGCACAGACTGGCGCCAGCTCCAGGGCTGCAAGTGAGCCAGCTGCACTGAGCGCAGACACTTTTGGAAACAAATAAAAAGTTTCCTTGGCTCCTTGGCTTAGCATTGATATGCGGCGCGCAACGGCCGACACAATTCATATAGTATTAGTAGAGAGAAGTATTAGGGGGAATTGAAGATGCTTTCAAGCTAAATAATGTTGTAAGACATTTAATAAAAGAATTGAACTTGGATGATTCTCTTTAGTACTTACGAGCGTATACTTATCCGGTGAGTATGGAATGTTCTTTCTATAAAAACTTAGTTTCCTAGGACATCGTGCACTTTAAAGAAAGTTTTCCAATTCAGGTACTCGTATAAGATATAAGGAAACTCATGATATATGACAGATTGGTGAGCATGTCTGACAGATTGGTGAGTGTGTCTGACAGATTGGTGAGGGTGTCTGACAGATTGGTGAGGGTGTCTGACAGATTGGTGAGTGTGTCTGACAGATTGGTGAGGGTGTCTGACAGATTGGTGAGGGTGTCTGACAGATTGGTGAGGGTGTCTGACAGATTGGTGAGTGTGTCTGACAGATTGGTGAGTGTGTCTGACAGATTGGTGAGTGTGTCTGACAGATTGGTGAGTGTGTCTGACAGATTGGTGAGTGTGTCTGACAGATTGGTGAGGGTGTCTGACAGATTGGTGAGTGTGTCTGACAGATTGGTGAGTGTGTCTGACAGATTGGTGAGTGTGTCTGTCAGATCAGAGCTGTTCCTGTCAGATTGATGAGGCTGTCAGGCTGGGAAGCGACCAACTTGTCCTCAATGCTAGCATGAATCCCATATTGAATGTGGTTACAAAAAACAGTACTGAGACGCTGAAACCAATAAAAAAGTACAGAATGTACTGCAATCAGGATGATCAGCACTGTGCCGATCCCGGCCGGAGTCCCGTCACGTCGAACGTCTGGCCGGCGCAGCCAAAGCCGCCGGTGACCAGCAGCAGGAAGGCGCGGCTGCCGCAGCCGGCGTCGCGCTGATAGGCGCAGACACCGCTTGACTTGCGCAGCCGGCCCGGCCGGCGGTAGGCGGAGCCGGGGCCCTCCTCGGGCAGCAGGTGCTTCATCAGCAGCACGTCCGGTCGGAACTCGCGCCCGCCCAGCTCGGCCAGGCGGCTGCCGTTGCGGGCGTCGAAGACGAGCACCCGGTTGGCGCCGGCGTCGCAGACAAACAGCAGGCCGCGCGGATCGACGGCCAGGTCGGTGACGCGGCGGAAGCTCGAGCCCGGCTTGGAAGGCAGGCTGAATGCGCACCGGGCGTCTGCCGGTTGCGGAACCCAGCGCGTCCCGTCCAGCTGCTCGGCCTCATCGTCTGTCTCCGCCTCATCATCATCGTCATCCTCCTCATCGAAGCCGGCGTCGGAGACGTCCACCGCCCAGACGCGGCGTCTGGAGGCCAGGAAAAGTCTGTGGCCGGCCTGCCAGTGCGCCAGCGTGTGGCAACCCGCCGGACCCTCGGCGACACCGTTTTCCTCTTCGTCGTCATCTTCGTCGCCGTCGCCGTCGTTGTCGTCGGAACCTCCTGAGTCTTGTTCATCGTCGTCGTTTAAGTCGTCAAAGTCGTCGTCGGCCGCCGTTTCTGCCGCTGAGCCGGCAGCCAGCAGGAGGGATTTCAGCCGCCAGCTGCGGCGCCAAATCAGCCGCTGTCGAGCTGCTGAAGCTCCGTCAATGGCCAGACGCTGGAGCGGCGCGCACTTCAGCAAGCTAAAGTCGGAGGAGACGGCAAACAGCAGCCTCTGCTGGGCGATGCAGAAGGCAGCGCAGTCGGTCATCAGGCGGGTGGCCTCGCGCGGCCTGGCTAGCAGCGGCGCGTGGAACAGCTGGCGGCCCAGCTGGAGGAGCAGCTGGCCATGCGTGGATTCCAGGTTGCGGCAGCGGGCTTGGTGCCGCCCGATCGGGAGATGGCGATGACTGACGTCGGACACCTGGTCGGCTGCTGCTGGCCGCTCCGGAGTCCGCAGTCCGGCCGCAGACATACCAGACGGGCCTCGAGCTGCCGCTGCTTGCCAGCGAAGGAGCACCAGAATTCGGTCTCGGCGCCGAACTGACGACGGGCCCGCAGCGGCCTGCGGCTGGCGAAGTGCACCTGGGCCAGGCTGTAGCCGCCGCTGCTCTGCTCCTTGTCGCACAGGTAGTTGAAGGTGCGCCAGCCGAGACCGTCGCCGTCGCCGCCGTCTCCGTCCGCTGCGTCGCCAAGCTGCGGTACTGCGGCCGCGGCAAATCTGTAGGACTCTTCCGGCGAGTCCGGGTTGCCCACCGGTCTTTTACCTCCGGCTCTGTCGCTTCTTTTCTTCTTCTTCTTCCGATGGAGGGGCCGCTTGCCGTCTCCTGTGCTGCTGTCTCCGGCGCAGTTAAACAAGCTGAGAATGCGGCTGGCCATGAGCACTGCTCACACTGTACTCAGCTCGTGAGCTCTGTCTTTATTGTGTCAGAAGGAGCGAATTGAGTTGGAGTCGGGTGACGCAATGGCTTTGAAATGAAATTTTGAGTAGAATTGTTTCCGTCTTTACTTCTACTGTTTATCTACACTATGCTGGCACCTTGCATCTGGCCCGGCTGGTCTCTTATTTGAATTACGCCCAATAGAAGGCGGGCGGCCGCCACCCCACGATCGGCAGGCTATTGCGCAGTTTAGCATGTGCGGCCCAGTGTGTTTTGCAGTTCCATATTCTGCGGCTGAATTCGTTGGCAGTATTCGCGCCACCTACACTCCCCCCCCCACCTACAGAGCACTCAATCTCAATGCTAACTTGCCTCATTAAGATTGTGTTTCGAATTCACGTGCCTAAAAGCTCCAAAAATGTAACCGTCTGGACTTTCGAGTCTCTCAGGTTAACTGCAGTTTTCATCCTTGACAGAGTTGAGTGTGAGGAGGGTGGAACTGACGAATGGACGATGGAAATATGCCTTAGCTAGCCTTCTGCTACAGTGGCAAGCCCAGCTCTAAGGCTAATTAACTATCCAAAAAGTATTGGGTGCCAAGTACCTAAGGGGGCAATGCCGTTCAGGATTTTTTAGAGGGATTGCTCAGTGTGTGATCCGGTTATAGGGAGAGCTCCAGGTAAGACAGGAATGCTCAGCAGGTGATCCGGTGACAGGGAGAGCTCCAGGTGAGACAGGAATGCTCAGCAGGTGATCCGGTGACAGGGAGAGCTCCAGGTGAGACAGGAATGCTCAGCAGGTGATCCGGTGACAGGGAGAGCTCCAGGTGAGACAGGAATGCTCAGCAGGTGATCCGGTGACAGGGAGAGCTCCAGGTGAGACAGGAATGCTCAGCAGGTGATCCGGTGACAGGGAGAGCTCCAGGTGAGACAGGAATGCTCAGCAGGTGATCCGGTGACAGGGAGAGCTCCAGGGAGACAGGAATGCTCAGCAGGTGATCCGGTGACAGGGAGAGCTCCAGGTGAGACAGGGATGCTCAGCAGGTGATCCGGTGACAGGGAGAGCTCTAGGGAGACAGGAATGCTCAGCAGGTGATCCGGTGACAGGGAGAGCTCCAGGTGAGACAGGAATGCTCAGCAGGTGATCCGGTGACAGGGAGAGCTCCAGGTGAGACAGGAATGCTCAGCAGGTGATCCGGTGACAGGGAGAGCTCCAGGTGAGACAGGAATGCTCAGCAGGTGATCCGGTGACAGGGAGAGCTCCAGGTGAGACAGGAATGCTCAGCAGGTGATCCGGTGACAGGGAGAGCTCCAGGTGAGACAGGAATGCTCAGCAGGTGATCCGGTGACAGGGAGAGCTCCAGGTGAGACAGGGATGCTCAGCAGGTGATCCGGTGACAGGGAGAGCTCTAGGGAGACAGGAATGCTCAGCAGGTGATCCGGTGACAGGGAGAGCTCCAGGTGAGACAGGAATGCTCAGCAGGTGATCCGGTGACAGGGAGAGCTCCAGGTGAGACAGGATGCTTAGCAGGTGATCCGGTGACAGGGAGAGCTCCAGGTGAGACAGGGGTGCCAGGGATACTTACCAGGTAAGGTAATCCAGTGACAGGGAGAGCTACAGGTGAGTCAGGGGTGACAAGAAGAGCTCCAGGTGAGCCTTCTATATTCGCAGCCTTTGCGACAGTCTTCAGTACATGCCATCTGGCACACTCCCTCGATTTTATCCAACCCTCAATGGTCTTTCCCTGTGCACAAATTCGATATCTACTCGTATGTTTTGTCTTTAACTTTCTCACACTATAGAGGCTGCTATGTTTTCTGGGGCTGGATTTGTACGGAGATTCGGTGTTCTGGCAGCTGGGAAGATATAGTAATACGCGCTGCAGGGGGCCTGCCCTGCTTCTTGCGTCTCCCTGCGGGCCGCTGAGGCATTAGCGCTAAGCCTCTATATCTGACACTAGAAGGCTGGACGGTTGCTCCAATAGGAAGCTGCGAGAACTACAACGCCTCATCGGGAGAAAGTGCTCGCTTCATCGCCCATAGACCGAGCCAAGCCTTACGCGGCTCGTTTCCATCCTCTTCTTAGCCGTGTGGCTGAAAATTTAACTTTTTGCTGCTTGCAACTCATTCATTCTTTCGTTATCTGAATTATTCATGTCCGGTCGAACAGCCCCAACAACCCCCTGCGGCTATCGCTGCTCCATTCGCTGGAGATTCTGAGGGGATGGGAGGCGGATTTGAGGATTCAGGCAAGGTGCTGTTCTCGGTGCAGTGAGGTGAGTTGCGGCGGGATTATTCGCCGAGTTGATGGCTTCTGGCATCCCGGAAGACGGATCGCCTTCATCTCAGGACTCCCACTACTCAGCATCTCATGACGCTCTTTATACATCTCATGGTACACACCCCATCAAGCATCTCATGGCACACACCCCATCAAGCATCTCATGGCACACACCCCATCAAGCATCTCATAGCACACCCATTAAGCATCTCATAGCACACCCCATTAAGCATCTCATAGCACACCCCATTAAGCATTCATAGCACACCCCATTAAGCATCTCATAGCACACCCCATTAAGCATCTCATAGCACACCCCATCAAGCATCTCATAGCACACCCCATTAAGCATCTCATGGCACCCCATCAAGCATCTCATAGCACACCCCATTAAGCATCTCATAGCACACCCCATTAAGCATCTCATAGCACACCCCATTAAGCATCTCATAGCACACCCCATTAGACATCTCATGCCATCTCATGGCACACACCCATCAAGCATCTCATGGCACACCCATTAGACATCTCATGGCACACCCCATCAAGCATCTCATGGCACACCCCATTAAGCATCTCATAGCACACCCCATTAGACATCTCATGCCATCTCATGGCACACACCCCATCAAGCATCTCATGGCACACCCCATCAAGCATCTCATGGCACACACCATCAAGCATCTCATGGCACACCCCATCAAGCATCTCATGGCACACACCCCATCAAGCATCTCATAGCACACCCATCAAGCATCTCATGGTACACACCCCATCAAGAATCTCATGGCACACACCCATCAAGCATCTCATGGCACCACCCCATCAAGCATCTCATAGCACCCCATCAAGCATTCATGGTACACACCCCATCAAGCATCTCATGGCACACCCCATTAAGCATCTCATGGCACACCCCATTAGACATCTCATGGCACACCCCATTAAACATCTCATGGCATCTCATGGCACACCCATTAAACAACTCATGGCTCACCCCATTAAACATCTCATATCACACCCCATCAAGCATCTCATGACACACACTCCATAAAGCATCTCATGGCTCACCTATAAAGCATCTCATCAAAAACCCATTAAGCATCTCATGGCACACCCAATTAAGTATCTCATGGCACACCCCATCAAGCATCTAATGGCATACCCCATCAAGCATCTCATGGCACGAACCCCATCAAACATCTCATGGCACACTCCATTAAGCATCTCATGACACACCCATTAAGCATCTCATGGCATCTCATGGCACACCCCATTAAGCATCTCATAGCACACCCCATTAGACATCTCATGGCATACCCATTAAGCATCTCATGGCTCATCCCATTAAGCATCTCATGGCACACCCCATCAAGCATCTCATGGCACACCCATTAAGCATCTCATGGCACACCCCATTAAGCATCTCATGACACACACCACATCAAGCATCTCATGGCACACCCCATCAAGCATCTCATGGCACACCCCATTAGGCATCTCATGACACACACCATTAGGCTTCTCATGACACACACACCACATCAAGCATCTCATGGCACACCCCATTAAGCATCTCATGACACACCCCATTAAGCATCTCATGACACACCCATTAAGCATCTCATGACACACACCACATCAAGCATCTCATGGCACACCCATTAAGCATCTCATGACACACACCACATCAAGCATCTCATGGCACACCCATTAAGCATCTCATGACACACACCACTTCAAGCATCTCATGGCACACCCCATTAAGCATCTCATGACACACACAACATCAAGCATCTCATGACAGACCCCACTAAGCATCTCATGGTACCCCTATTCGTCCCCTAATCAATAATTTCAACAACTTTAGCCAGATGTAAAAAGACCACTCCAGAGTTAAACAGACAAGATGACACGTACATTGGCAGTGCAGTGGAAACGCAGGGGCAGAAAGTTGTGCCTTTGGCACCGAAAAAATATTCAACTGCCTAAGGGCAGCGTGAAAAAAATCTCCCGAACGGAATTCTCCTGGGAAATCGCTTGACCCTTTCAGCCTCGGATAGATTTTGGTAGAAGAAAATTCTGGCAAAATGAGTGCTCCGCACACCTCCCTCGCGGGGCATGTAGAAGGGAACTGATAGTCTGAGCTCTTTGTACTTTCATTCTGTCAGTTGTTGATTTATAAATATAGTTATTCTTCACTGGGTTGTAGCCTAGTGGTCAGAGCGTCGGACTCACCACTGAAAGATCGGGGGTTCGATTCTCGACCTAGTCGGAACGATTTTAGTGTTCTTGAGCAGGACACTTAACTCTGCATTGCTTCAGTTCACCCAGCTGTAAAATGGGTGCCAGCATTAGCTGGGGTAAATAAATGCAGGCATCACTAGACACTAACGAAAGCCATCCACCACGCCCTCCAGATCCTCACGCCCGTGCAAGTCCCAGCCAACCCGGTCGCGAAGGCAGCTCATGCAGACCGGTCCAGGCGACACCGGCTGGCCGGACGAGCACGCAGCACGGCGAGGACGACTCGCTGCACGAGGCCTTCGAGCAGGCCGCCATGTTCGCCATCGCCGGAGTCGGGGCTCATCGCCAACTCGCTGCTGATGGCCTCCTGCTGGTCCGGCGCGCACCGGCGACTCTCCTCGGCGTTCGTAGGGCACTCAGCGCTGCTCAACTGGCGATGTCCGCCTACTGCCTGCCGTTCGCGGCCGGGGCCTCGTCTCTGACGGCGGCGGCGTGTCCAGCAGCGCTTGCAACTCGCTGGGCACCAGCTACATCGTGCTGATGACAACGGCGGCCTTCAATCTGGTCGCCATGGCCTGCTGCGAGGTGTACTTCTTTGATAGTCGGCAGGCGTCGGGGCGCCAACCGGAGGGCTCCGTCTGCTGCGTGTTATTTGGCGTGTCGCTGGTGTACACTGGCAGCGCCATCCTGCACCTCGGCCCGACCCTCATCGGTGCCAATTTCGAAGCTTCAACTGGCAGCGGCGTGGTTGGCGCCGGCGCCGGCGCCCGCTCGTCCAGTAGCAGCAGGAGCGGCGAGAAATGCCTGTTCGTGTACGGCCAGGTGAAGAACTACGTTGTGTACACAATGTGGGTGCTGATCGTGTCCCTGGCGCTGATGGCGGCCGCCTACTATCTGGCCGTGTTCCCGAACCATCGGACGCACCATCGGCGCCAAGCTGGCCTTCTACAAGGCCCGCGCCGGCGACGCCAGCCAGCCGCCCGATCAGCCGGTTGAGAGCTTCGCCAGGCGCCTCGGACAGCTGGCATCGGCGAAGTACAACGGCAGAGGGTGCTGGCCGGGCTGTGGTGTCTGCATCTCATCTGCTGGTATCCGCTGTACGCCCTGATCCTGATGGACCCGCAGTACCGTGTCACCGTCGAGCTGTACAAGTTTCTCACCATTCTCGGCTTCTCCAGGGCGGCCGTTGAGCCGCTGGCGCTGCTGATATTCGATGGCGACTTCGGCCGGCTGCCACTGCGTCTCTGCCGATGCTGCCACAGGCAGCGCGGCTGTTGCTTCTTCTGGCTGCACGAGGAGATGAAAGCAGCGGCCGAAGTCGAAGGCACCTGGATCGGCAGCGGGAATCGTTTTCACAGCCGCCGCTGCCGCCACCGCCGCCGCCTCCTCTGCTGTCCGCTACGGCCCGACATCAGCGAGTTGACTCGACGGGCGACGAAGTTGCTGTCGTTTTTGGCGGCGGCGCTCGCCAGTCACAGCACTGGGATGAAGATTGCAGCTGCGATCAGGCGATCCCAGAGATCTGGGCGTCCGGCTCTAGAGACAGCGGCAGGCAGTGGCAGCGGCGGCTTCACCATACTCCCGTACCGCCGCCGCCGCCGCCGCCGCCGCCGCCGCCGCCGCCGCCGCCGCCGCGCGCAGCCCCAGCTGCTCTGCTAGCGCCATCATCTGGAGCAGCATCTGCCTCATCTAGTGGGAGCGTTGCCTACTTTTCACCAATGTCCATTGTGTGAAAAACTGGGAAGATGGAAGAGGCGAAACTGTCACAAGAGGGCTGGATTTTTTGGCCATATTTTAAGATATATTATTGAAGTGTAGCCAAGTGCAGTGCAGTGCAGTTAAAATGAATATACTTTATGTAGAATCTGAATGCTTGTTATATCTGTTGTTGGTTTGCATCACGGTCGGCTATCTTAGCCCATTTTTAATTCAAGGAGTGCACTGTAGTTCGCAGGAAATTTCAGCGAGAACGAGAAGGTAGCGGGAAGGAGCTAGAAGGTAGCGAGTAGGAGAGAGTAGCGGGAAGTAGAGGGTAACGAAAAGGAGAGGGTAGCGGAAGGAAAAGGTAGCGGGAAGGAGAGGGTAGCGGAAAGGAGAGGGTAGCGGGAATGGGAGGGTAGCGGGAAGAAGAGGTAGCGGGAAGGAGAGGGTAGTAGGAAGGAGAGGGTAGCGGGAAGTAGAGGGTAACGAAAAGGAGAGGGTAGCGGGAAGGAAAGTGTAGCGGGAAGGAGAGGGTAGCGGAAAGGAGAGGGTAGCGGGAATGAGAGGGTAGCGGGAAGAAGAGGGTAGCGGGAAGGAGAGGGTAGTAGGAAGGAGAGGGTAGCGGGAAGTAGAGGGTAACGAAAAGGAGAGGTAGCGGAAGGAAAAGGTAGCGGGAAGGAGAGGGTAGCGGAAAGGAGAGGGTAGCGGGAAGGAGAGGGTAGCGGAAGAAGAGGGTAGCGGGAAGGAGAGGGTAGTAGGAAGGAGGAGGGTAGCGGAAGTAGAGGGTAACGAAAAGGAGAGGGAGCGAGAAGGAAAGGTAGCGGGAAGGGAGGGTAACGAAAAGGAGAGGGTAGCGGGAAGGAAGGTACGCGAAAGGAAAGGTAGCAGGAAGGAGAGGTAGCGGAAAGGAGAGGTAGCAGGAAGGAGAGGGTAGCGAAAGGAGAGGGTAGCAGGAAGGAGAGGGTAGCGGAAAGGAGAGGGTAGCGGGAAAAGAGGGTAGCGGGAAGGAACTAGAGGGTAACGGGAAGGAGAGGGTAGTGGGAAGGAGAGGGTGGCGAAAAGGAGAGGTAGCAGCGGGGGGAAAAGGTAGCGGGAAGAAGAGGTAGCGGGAAGGAGAGGGTAGCGGGAAGGAGAGGGTAACGGGAAGGAGAGGGTAGTGGAAGGAGAGGGTAGCGGGAAGGAGAGGTAGCGGGAAGGAGAAGGTAGCGGGAAGGAGAGGGTAGCGGGAAGGAGAGGGTAGGGTAGCGGGAAGTGAAGGGTAGGCAGAGAGAGGGGCTAACTTGTAGAGAAAAGCCTGTAGAGAAGGTAAAGAAGGTAAAAAAATTACCCTGCGTAATTTTTTAAGCTGCATTACAAAGAAAAATTAGGTGGCAGTTTGAATTATAGCCAAACGAATGGCAATTTTTTTCGGACATGTAG
>NIVC01002496.1:25000-36755 GCA_002269645.1 Macrostomum lignano | reverse complement strand
CATGCATAATGTGTTTGGTCAGGCCATAATGTGTTTCGTCAGGCCACAATGTGTTTGGTCAGGCCACAATGTGTTTGGTCAGGCCACAATGTGTTTGGTCAGGCCACAATGTGTTTGGTCAGGCCACAATGTGTTTGGTCAGGCCACAATGTGTTGTCAGGCCACAATGTGTTTGGTCAGGCCACAATGTGTTTGGTCAGGCCACAATGTGTTTGGTCAGGCCACAATGTGTTTGGTCAGGCCACAATGTGTTTGGTCAGGCCATAATGTGTTTGGTCAGGCCACAATGTGTTTGGTCAGGCCACAATGTGTTTGGTCAGGCCATAATGTGTTTGGTCAGGCCACAATGTGTTTGGTCAGGCCACAATGTGTTTGGTCAGAACAGCGAAATTCGAGTTTTCAAACAATTGTCATTAAAGTTGAAGCGCCATTGTCAAACAAATTTATTTTACATCTATAAATCTTCAATTTTCATTTCAATTTTGCTTTAAAACTTCTGCACGCTTTCTAAGAGATATATTCATACTCATGAATGAGCTCTTGCTGAATGAATATTTGATAACTGCAGTGTTTAACAAAAATATATTATTGTTATTTAACTAATTTTTGTCAGGAACAAACCAAAGCCTTTTCTTGTTTTATCAATGAAATTTATTGTTTTTGTTGTTAATATTTTTGAGGTATTTTATGAGCATAACGAATGTCATTCTTCCATTTTATTCCAGTTGTTTACTCGACTGCGATAACTGCTTTCCCAGTTCACAGTTTGTTTGAAATGAAACTTTTTAACTTCCATTTTCAGACTGACTTCCTGCCGAATCTCCGGGTTGTGTTTTATCAGTCTTTGCAGTTTTTAACATCAGTTTTTGGACAAATTATTCTCAAGTTTTATTTTTCCATTATTAACCTCTGACCATCATAATAGACAAGAAGTGCTGTACAAGCTTTTTTTGAAAGCTCCTGTGCTAAATAATTACAGCCAAAGTTTTATCCCTTTGCAAATGCAAACTTTGTAGTTTGTAAGATTTTTTATTTAAAGACTCCATTTTGTCCATTCCAATAATTTTTATTCTAGACTAGATTAGCAATCCACTCTATCCCTTAATCAAGTTATCTGTGGAGTAGATTAGCAATCCATTCTTTACTTTAATCAAGTTAGTCCGTGGAGTAGATTAGCAATTCATTCTGTCCTTTAATCAATATAATGTGTTGAGTAGATTAGCAATCCGTTCTGCTTGTGTTTCTTTGGCAGAATACTGAGAATCCCCTGCACCACATAAAAGACACAATGAATCCATCTTTACGTCCTTGTATTGCAATTTCAAGAATTGAATTGTAAATCAAAATTGTTTAATTTCGAATGAGTTCAGGCTCGTAACTGGTGCGTGACTCTCTGCAGTGTGAGAAAAGAATTTATGAAAACTGATAAAATTAGTTGAATTGGTTTGCAGAAAATAATTTTATGGCAACTGAAAACAAAAAAATTGGATCTTTCGGGCAAAAGAAGCACGAAAGCAGTTCAGAAGTGGTTGGGAGGTGAATGCATTTCATTCAAAAGAACACGGCGAAAAAGAACTACTTTCACAACCATGATTCACATGGAACCACACAGTTTTCTATCAATTTTCCGTAGCTATTTTTATGGCTTTCACCTGAGGGGTTTTAGCCTAGTGGTCAGAGCGTCGGACGCACGACTGAAAGGTCGGGGGTTCGATTCTCGACCCAATCGGAACAATTTGTGTCCTTGAGCAAGACACTTAACTCTGCATTGCTTCAGTTCACCCAGCTGTAAAATGGGTGCCAGGA
The DNA here is from genome assembly GCA_002269645.1 of Macrostomum lignano. NCBI lineage: Eukaryota > Metazoa > Platyhelminthes > Macrostomidae > Macrostomum > Macrostomum lignano. The sequence continues at coordinate 34,949 of NIVC01002496.1, read as the reverse complement.
TTAGCTGGGGTAATTGAGGGTGTGTGGCGACCCCCAGTCCTTGGACTGAACAGCCTACGCAGCGCAACCTTCAGATGCGCCGCGCAATAGCTGCGGCTGAGCTGTCGGTTGCACATCTGACCATTAGGGTAGGTGTAATCAATTATTATTATTAGTAATATTATTATTATTATTACCTTTACAATGAATAAAGACCTTGGTAACGTGGACTCTACACGGGGTATCCATGGCAATGACCTTGTGTGAAAAAGCTTAGAAGATATTTTTGTGAGGCAGACTTGACAAAATTGTCACGGATTCCTGTATCGTAGGATGCCGACGATTACTTATAAAACCATAATCATAGCTTCCATTCGCAAAACTTTTTCATCGTGTTAAAATTACTTCCAAAATATCAGGCCAAAGATCTTGATCATGGACAATGGCGAGATAGGAAGTTTTCAGTTTTTCAAGCCATTAAATTCTATCAATCTATATTTTCATGGAATGCCAGCAGACATCGGCAAGCAGGATTTGTCTATGGCCAAACCCCATTCAGCGCTGTGCAAAACAGCTAAATCTCTGCTAAATCCATTTAGAAAACCCAAGTGTGGCATGTACGCTCGTACGTTGACCTTTGCCGATCTCCGATAATAATACTTTTTTCAAACCTTTTCCAAACAAACTTGCTTCATTTGCAATTGGGAAGTTCAGAAGGGACACAGTGTCAATTTATGAGCAGTTCTGAAAATAGGAGCTAAAAAACTCCTATCTCAATAACGCATTGTGCAAAGGAAAATCCTTGATGAAGTCTGTCTATCTGTCTGTTGTTTTGATATACAGTATAATCTTTGAATTATACGAATGTTACTTGACCATTAGATGGGCAATGGTCTTTTATTGTAGTTAAGGACACTATACTGCCACTCCGTGTGCCGAGCTTCATAACTGAACATTTTCATTTTCTGATAAAATTTGCTTTGCTGTTTCCTATGGGCAGACCGCGTAGCTGCACGCTACGATCAGGGAGCGAGCGCCGCTGATTCAGAAGGAGGTCCGACGCCCGGTTGCAACGCGCGCGGTGGACGTTGCCGGCAGCCAAGACGGATGCGGATGAGGAGGCTGGGGTGGTGCAGCGGCTGTAGCGTTCTCGCTGAGGCTGGCGCCGCTGCTGGCCACGGTGGCCTGGCTCTGGTGCCGCAGCTGCTCGCAGGTGTCGGTGTTGGTGCACTGCGTGGCTGTCAAGCAGGTTGATCCGTTGGGCCCGTTGCGCTGCCAGACATCAAGGTTGGCCTCTGACTCGGCCTCCTCCAGCTTGGCACGCTCGGCCGCCACCGCAGCGGCTGCCGCGGCCACATCATCCTCCTCCGCTGCTTCGTTGTCGTCGCCGAGTTCGACAGCATCTCGTCGCATCGCTTCAAGGTCGACTGCTTGAGACCGCGGCCTCGGCTGGCTGCTGTGCTGGTGCAGCGACGACGCACCGTGGCAGTTGCCCTGGCTGGCCAGGTCGAAGTGGTGCAGCTCCCAGTTCTTGTCGCGCTCGAGCAGCCGCGGCCCGAGCAGCGAGATGAGGAAAGCGCCAACTGGAGCCGTCAGCATGATGACGATGGCCGCTATGGTGAGAACCTGGCGGCCCATGTCCACAGCCCGGTCGTCCCGAGGCTCCTGAGACAGCGCCATGTCCAGCGCCACCGGCCCGATCGCCGCCTGCACCGTGGCCTTGGGCAGCCAGGAGAACGGCACGAACAGGCGCTCGCGGAAGCTCAGCTCGGTGCCCAGCATGCACAGGAAGCTGGCCAGCATGCGGAACACCAGGCCGATGCCAACCACGGCGAGACCCTTCGCCAGGGCTGGCGGCTGAATCTTCTGGAAGTCAATCTGGCCGCCGATCAGGCCGAACAGCATCGGCTGCATGAACCACCACATAGTGTCCAGCGGCTCCAGCATCGGGTTGTCCTCCTCCGCCCAGCCGTCCCAGCGGCGCCAGCCGTAGCCAGCCACGAAGGCCAGGGTGAGCACTCCGAGTGCGCCTGCGGACGGTGACGGAACGGTGTGTAGTATTAGCAGGATAGGATGTGTTCCTGTTTTTTAGCACTATTTAGCACTACACCTCTTCTATCCAATAAACACCACTTCTATCCAATAAACACCACTTCTATCCAATAAACACCACTTCTAATCAATAAACACCACTTCTATCAAATAAACACCTCTTCTATCAAATAAACACCTCTTCTATCCAATAATAAACAATAGACACCTTTTCTGTTCAATAAACCGGCAGCTGTGAGGGCCAGCCCCCAAGGCACAGCGAGTGTACATGCCTGACGATTGGACAGTCAGGGCCGCTGTACACCCTGTGTGAGCGTGTGCATGAGTGCGTGCCTGCGTACAGTACTGGTGCGCTTGTGTGCTCAGGAGTCTGCGGATGGGCAGAATTGCCTCAGCGCTGGCTGCGCGGGACAATGTCGCCAAAGGCGCTGCGCCAGGAGTCTAACAACCCTGCGGCGAATATAGTTATTATGTAAAGCACCAGTTCTATGCAGTAAAACGAGTCCCTTCCATATAACTGTAGCATCGCAGCCCCCTGTCTGCCCGCTGCCATGGGTTGCTGCAAATCCCAGCAACTCGAGGGCCTCGCGGAAATACAAAAGCGAGAAACAGCGGGATGGGGAGCCGAGCCATGCCAAAGGCTAGCAAGGGGATCAGAACGGGTAGCAGCGGGAGCGGATTTCTCCCAGAACTGGAGACTGCGGATGAAGGGCTGCGGCACAGTTAATTAGAAATCCAGCCCCATCCGAGCGCATCCCGGATGCTGAGAAGAAGCCGCAGAGTCTCCCCAGCTTCCTTGCTTCATTCAACTTCTTTCTCTCTGCCTCTGCTCGCACACAGAAGTTCCCGGATCTGAAACTCATTGGCTATGAGTAGGCGGCCCGTCGCTTTGCTCACATCCTGCCTGGAAGCGGGGGCGGCGGCTCAGTGAGGCCTGGCCTGTCATTTTCTGTGCCGCCTGGGGAAAATGGCGACGCATGCAAACTCTATGGAATAAATAAAATCAACTTTGCGGCTCGGCTAGGGCGATCGAATAAAGTCCTTGACCCATTGGGGACATGAAAATGCCGAGTACGTTGGGAATATCCGATATTTAATGTCTGAAATATGTTGCCAGATATCCACTGTGCGTAAAATGCCCGAAATCTAATGTCCGATATCTAATGTCCGAAATATAATGTCCGAACTCTACTGCTCGAAATCTATTGTCCGAACTCTACTGCCCGAAATCTACTGCTCGAAATCTAATGTCCGATATCCAATGTCCGAACTCTACTGCCCGAAATCTAATGTCCGAAATCTACTGCTCGAAATCTAATGTCCGAACTCAACTGCTCGAAATCTAATGTCCGAACTCAACTGCTCGAAATCTAATGTCCGAACTCTACTGCCCGAAATCTACTGCTCGAAATCTAATGTCCGATATCCAATGTCCGAACTCTACTGCCCGAAATCTAATGTCCGAACTCAACTGCTCGAAATCTAATGTCCGAACTCTACTGCCCGAAATCTACTGCTCGAAATCTAATGTCCGATATCCAATGTCCGAACTCTACTGCCCGAAATCTAATGTCCGAACTCTACTGCTCGATATCTAATGTCCGAACTCTACTGCCCGATATCGAATGTCCGATATCGAATGTCCGATATCGAATGTCCGATATCTAATGTCCGATATCTAATGTCCGATATCCAATGTCCGATATCGAATGTCCGATATCTAATGCCCGATATCTAATGTCCGATATCCAATGTCCGAACTCTACTGCCCGATATCTAATGTCCGATATCTAATGTCCGATATCGAATGTCCGATATCGAATGTCCGATATCTAATGTCCGATATCTAATGTCCGATATCCAATGTCCGATATCTAATGTCCGATATCTAATGCCCGATATCTAATGTCCGATATCCAATGTCCGAACTCTACTGCCCGATATCTAATGTCCGATATCTAATGTCCGATATCGAATGTCCGATATCGAATGTCCGATATCGAATGTCCGATATCTAATGTCCGATATCTAATGTCCGATATCCAATGTCCGATATCGAATGTCCGATATCTAATGCCCGATATCTAATGTCCGATATCCAATGTCCGAACTCTACTGCCCGATATCTAATGTCCGATATCTAATGTCCGATATCGAATGTCCGATATCGAATGTCCGATATCTAATGTCCGATATCTAATGTCCGATATCCAATGTCCGATATCTAATGTCCGATATCTAATGCCCGATATCTAATGTCCGATATCCAATGTCCGAACTCTACTGCCCGATATCTAATGTCCGATATCTAATGTCCGATATCGAATGTCCGATATCGAATGTCCGATATCTAATGTCCGATATCTAATGTCCGATATCGAATGTCCGATATCGAATGTCCGATATCTAATGTCCGATATCTAATGTCCGATATCCAATGTCCGATATCTAATGTCCGATATCTAATGCCCGATATCTAATGTCCGATATCCAATGTCCGATATCGAATGTCCGATATCTAATGTCCAATATCTAATGTCCGATATCTAATGTCCGATATCTAATGTCCGAAATATAATGTCCGATATGTAATGTCCGATATCCAATGTCCGATATCCAATGACCGATATCTAATGTCCGATATCTAATGTCCGATATCCAATGTCCGATATCTAATGTCCGATAACGAATGTCCGATATCTAATGTCCGATATCCAATGTCCGATATCTAATGTCCGATATCCAATGTCCGATATCCAATGTCCGATATCCAATGTCCAATATCTAATGTCCGAACTCTACTGCCCGAAATCTAATGTGCGAACTCTACTGCTCGATATATAATGTCCGATATCCAATGTCCGATATCGAATGTCCGATATCTAATGTCCAATATCTAATGTCCGATATCTAATGTCCGATATCTAATGTCCGAAATATAATGTCCGATATGTAATGTCCGATATCCAATGTCCGATATCCAATGACCGATATCTAATGTCCGATATCCAATGTCCGATATCGAATGTCCGATATCTAATGTCCAATATCTAATGTCCGATATCTAATGTCCGAAATATAATGTCCGATATGTAATGTCCGATATGTAATGTCCGATATCCAATGTCCGATATCCAATGACCGATATCTAATGTCCGATATCTAATGTCCGATATCTAATGTCCGAAATATAATGTCCGATATGTAATGTCCGAAATATAATGACTGATATCTAATATCCGATATCTAATATCAAAAATATAATGACTGATATCTAATGTCCGATAACTAATTTCGAATCTTAGTACCTGATATTTAACGTCAGACATATACTGGTAGGCTGCTAGGCATATGTTTAATGATATTCTTCATGTCAGAATTTGGATACAAAACTTTGAATGTAAGATTCTGAATGTGAGATGTTTGACGTACATTGGTGAATGTCAGATATTTAATCTCCTTTCATTACTGTCTTTTCTATTCCATCCTCAAATCTTTTCTATTCCACATCTCGCACCGGCCGTCAAAAGCGCACTCGAGAATTCGACACGGGGACCTGCACGATGGTCAGAGTCAGATGGCAGCTGCTTTTCCTACAACTTCTGCCTCCCGGTAGCTTTGGTCACTTTGCCATCTGCGTGATCCCTCTTTAGGAATGCACGGGTGCTCTCTCTGCTCTGTCCCTCCCTGCTGTTCTAGCTGCCTCTCTTGCTATAAGCTTTTAGCTTGCCTGCTCTCCTGTCTGTCTGTCTGTCTGTCTGTCTGTCTGTCTGTCTGTCTGTCTGTCTGTGTCTGTCTGTCTGTCTGTCTGCCTGTCTGTCTGTCTGTCTGTCTGTCTGTCTGTCTGTCTGTCTGTCTGTCTGTCTGTCTGTCTGTCTGTCTGTCTGTCTGTCTGTCTGTCTGTCTGTCTGTCTGTCTGCCTGCCTGTCTGTCTGTCTGTCTGTCTGTCTGTCTGTCTGTCTGTTTCTCCCGTCTACACCGGCATAACCAATGCAGTCTACTAGAAGGGCTGGGAAACCAGGGGCAGCGGCAGTAGCAGAAATCGAAGCCGGCCTAATTATGTTTAAAATAACTCTGGTCGCGTGAACTGGCAAGCTGGAGAGTCGCTGGCCCGGTGACAGGCCAGCAGAGGCACTTGAATTTCAATTAGTAGCGCGAGCAGCTGAGGCTCCCAGATTCAGCAATCCCAGCACAGAGCTCGGCGTGCCAGCCCGGGGGATTCCTGAGCAGCGCATAAAGAGCTGCACCGAATATTCAAATTTTCATTCCGACCCAATTTGCTGATGGGAATCGATAAAAATGTTTCCATTTTTGCTCCCCTATTGCTGAATTCGAGCCGCGGCTCCGATTTCCACCAGAAGCCCCTGGCAACGATTCCCACCTGCGCCAGAAAATTGCTTTCGATTCTGCCGCTCTCTTCTACTAAGCATCTTCAAGCATTAAAACACAGACATCACCAAGATGATCGGTCTGTCTGCCTGAGAACCGCCAAGAGCGCTGCTTCCGCTCCAAGGTTTCACTTCTCCCGGCAGCAGCAATTTCAGTGATTGCTGCTTTAAGTACAAAGAAAGGAATCGAATGGTAGTGAGCTCTGGATTGGACCGTTCAAGCAGATCATGCGGTTGAGAGCCAGGAAACACCGGGAGACAGACAGACAGACAGACAGACAGACAGACAGACAGACAGAGACAGACAGACAGACAGACAGACAGACAGACAGACAGACAGACAGACAGACAGACAGACAGACAGGCAGACAGACAGGCAGGCAGATGACTCACCGGCTCCCTGCAGGTGCGCCTTCTCGCAGCCCAGCAGGGCGATGACGCCGCCCCAACCAGGAAGATGAAGCGGAACATGACTGGCCGCTTGTGCCCTCGGTGCGGGATGTACCAGAGCAGCGCACCCAGGCCCAGGCCGTACAGAATTCCCACTACAGCGTCGCGTGGGCCACGCAAAATCGCGCTGGCAACGCCGCCCCCGCCGCTGCCATCGCTGGAGACGATTCCCAGTGCCAGGCTGAAACCCGTGATGGCCAGAACGTCGTCCATGGAGGAGGCCGCAATGATGAGGGTGGGGATGCCTTTCTCGACGCCGTAGCCGCGGTATTCCAGCTTCAGCATGCCCAGGACCACTACGGCCGGCGACACCGCACCGAGGACGAAGCCTGGAAATGAAGCGGGCAAATCCTTGCCTCCACACCTTCACCCAGACTGAGATACCCTCTCACCCAGTCACCCAGACTGAGATCCTCTCTCACCCAGACTGAGATCCTCTCTCACCCAGACTGAGATCCTCTCTCACCCAGACTGGGATTTTCTCTCACCCAGACTGAGATCCCCTCTCACCCAGACTAAGATTCTCTCTCACCCAGACTGAGATCCCCTCTCACCCAGACTAAGATTCTCTCTCACCCAGACTGAGATCCCCTCTCACCCAGACTAAGATTCTCTCTCACCCAGACTGAGATCCCCTCTGACCCAGACTAAGATTCTCTCTCACCCAGACTGAGATCCCCTCTCACCCAGACTAAGATTCTCTCTCACCCAGACTGAGATCCCCTCTGACCCAGACTAAGATTCTCTCTCACCAGACTGAGATCCCCTCTCACCCAGAATGAATCCCCAGGCCCAGGGGAAGCCGAGGATGTAGCGGGCAGCGATGGCTCCCACGGCGCTCTCCACCACGCAGGGGATGAAGGCCAGGCGGAACACAGTGGCGGAGAGTCGGCGCAAGGTGCTGGGATCGAGACTCAGGCCGGCCCTGAGCAGGATGGTGCAGAGCGCCAGCTCCCTGAGCTTGTTAAAGTACACCTTGTCGATGTGCCGGGCCACGCTGACCCCAGGCGCGTTGCCAAGGACGCAGCCGACGACAAGCATTCCGAGTAGCGGCGGCAGGTTGAGCTTCTTGGACACGGAGCTGGCAGTCATGGATGAGACGAACAGCACAAACAGGCCGAAGAAGTTGCCGCCGGTGCACTCTTGCTGCAGCTCCTGCTGCTCAGTCGTGGCGTTGTCGGCGAAGCTGTTGTTCGTTGCCACGCAGCGCCTTGGCAAGGCCTCGTCGCCGACGATGACGAACAGCAGGCCGTACAGCACCAGCACGGAGAGCGCGCCGGACATCAAGCGGGCGATGTGGCCGTGCGGCGGGCAGAGAAAAGCGTGGCGAGCTCGCTGCCAGCAGTGCGGCTCCTCCGGCAGCGGGTTCGCCTCTGTGGCGGCTGCCTGGCGCAGTCGGTCGAGCAGGCGGCTGCAGCGGCCGCGGCCGGCTGTGGAATCTGGCAAAGCGCTTCTGGATGTCGGCACGGGCGGCAGCGACGGCTGCGTTGGAGGCTGCGAAGCCGACGGCGACGGCTGCTGCTGCGGCGACTGCGGCTGCTGTGAGGCTGTCGGCGAAGGTGGCGACTGCGGCGACTGCGGCTGCTGGCGCTGCGATGGATGCCGGTGGTGGCGGGTGCGCCCGGGCGAAGGTGGCGGGTCTGGGCGCAGTGCCACAGAGCTGCGCCGCTGCCTGGTGCGGGTCTCGTGGCGCCGAATGGATTGGCGCAGGGCGCGCATACTCTGCGGGCGGGAGGGGGTTCGAATCTCGCTGAGTTTCCATGATCAGAAGGGGGTTCGACTCCCGATGAGCTGTGAACAACAAAAAGAATGAAATACGCAGTCGAAATCTGTTCAGTAAGAAAAAATGATAAGCAGCGCCACAGGGTGCGGGATCCGGGGGCACCGGCGTCAACCAACAGGCCGAGTCAACAGAGCAGCACCTCCCGCACCTAGCTTGAAGGGTCCAGGCCGCATTGGTGACTCGCTTGTCGCCGAGCCCGGCCAGAGGCTCAATGAAAAGCCGATGCGGCTCGAAAAAGCAATTTATTTTCTCAGACGCCAGATCAATCAACCCGCAGCTGCCCAGCAGAAAGAGGAGGATGAGGAGCAAAAGAAAAGAAAAGTCCAACAGCATCGGCAGCAATTATCTGCAGTTTGGCGCGCGAACGCAATCTTCGCGCACGCCGACGCGCCTCAGAGCCGCCGCAACGGCCGCAGCGCACCACAATAACTTCTGCCCCCCCCCAGACTAGAAGAGTTCTGAACTCCCAATTTACCATGCAATCGGGGAATGCTAGCTGGAGGCAATGACAGATTGGCTTGGGTGTCCCCATCTGCTGCCGGGCTTAAGCCTAATCCCCCCGCTCTGTCTGCGTCCCTGCGGCTCCCAATTCTGGAATCGGTCGATGTGAGAGAATTAAAAGATGGCCGCCTGTTTCGATCCGGCGCTATAGGCAGGCAGGCGGCTGATGAATGCGAACTCTGTGGCTGCTGGCGCTTCAAGTCCGATGGGCTTTCCGTGGAAATGCTGCGGAAATATGGGGGCTGCCAAACACAGGCCGTCTGACAGCGAGAATTGGAATGAGAGTAGAGGGAGAGTAGAGGGAGAGTGAGGAGATTGAGAGTGAGAGGTTGAGGGAGATGAAGAGGGAGAGGGAGAGTGAGAAGGAGAGTGAAAGAGAGAGGTAGAGGGAGAGGGAGAGTGAGGAGAGTGAGAGGGAGAGGGAGAGGTAGAGGGAGATGAAGAGGGAGAGGGAGAGTGAGAAGGAGAGTGAGAGGGAGAGGTAGAGGGAGAGGGAGAGGGAGAAGTGAGAGTTAGTGGGATAAGGAGAGGGAGAAGGAGAGGCAGAGAGGGAGTGAGAGCGTGAATTACCAAGTTTCCAGCTTCTGTAGTCAAGTTTGTGAACTATGGGCTTCTATACTGCAAAATTTCAATATTTGTGAACCGATCCCAGTGGACCCGCATGTCCTGTGTCCCTGGGGGAGCCGTGACCCTCAATCTTAATAGGTGAGAAAACTGCCCCGGAATATAATAGCGTCGCCATCGGAACAATAATTGGACTGGAATAGCGCCTGCATGCACCGAGTACAGCATCGCG
>NIVC01002496.1:0-20000 GCA_002269645.1 Macrostomum lignano | reverse complement strand
CTTCAGGTAATGGCAACTCTTGGGACCCGTAGCTTCAGGTAATGGCAACTCTTGGGATCCGTAGCTTCAGGTAATGGCAACTCTTGGGACCCGTAGCTTCAGGTAATGGCAACTCTTGGGATCCGTAGCTTCAGGTAATGGCAACTCTTGGGGCCAGTAGCTTCAGGTAATGGCAACTCTTGGGACCCGTAGATTCAGGCAATGGCAACTCTTGGGACCCGTAGCTTCAGGTAATGGCAACTCTTGGGACCCGTAGCTTCAGGTAATGGCAACTCTTATGATGTGTATTTTGCGGTAAGTGAAAATTTATGAAAATTTATTTGAAGCAGACTGAAGAGCTTCGAATTGAAAAATACAGTTAAGACAAAATTAAAAATATGTAGGAGTTACAATAGTTGATTACAGTGCTATTAATAATAAGTATATTCATATTCAGTTGGCAACACGCACCAATAGCTTGTATATTATGTACGCAAACAACAACAAATTTGTAATTAACAAATTAATTCCTGACAAGAGAAGAATTGACAAACTGACATGCTTTCCTGGTGCACTAAGCTGCTGGTGACAGGTGAAGGTGCTTTGTTTTGAGAAAAACAATCGAATTAAATCTCACAGCAAATCCATGCGGCAGTAAAATGTTACTTACAACTCTACTAATATCAGTAGTGCGAACAGAGAGTAAAACAGAAAAACTTTTTGTTTTCACTAAAAATCCAGAAAACAGAAGGAATGTTTTTAGCGACTAAACAGCTTTCTGACTCAAACGCAAACAGGTGCGTCTGAAATTCTGTTAAAGAGAAATTGCATAGGATTGTCAATTGAAAAGTATCTTCTTGTGTTAGGGAAAGTCAGGAAAATAGGGAAAGTCTGCCCGCCTGTGGTGTCTGACAGTCTGGCAGGCAGTCAGTACACCTTAGTATCCATCCCAAGCAATCGGCAATGCTTATAATTTCTGCACTAATCGCAGTTAAAAGTTTACAACAGAGTGAATAAGCGCAGACCCCGGGCATCGATCTCTGGACAGGCAGGTCTGCGCTCAGCCTTGGTCGATCGGTTGAAAGCAGAAGAGAAGCAGTAAAAGGAACAAACTCCGTCGAGCAGTGCAAAGTCAGATCTGATGAAAGGAGAAAATGCATGATAAATCTTATATCGTTCAAAAAGTGCCAGATGCGAGTCCATTATTATGTAGGTAATTGTGCTGGACTCAAGTTAATCAAAACACGCAAACACACACTGGTTCAAACACCATTGTGAATCTACTAAAGAAGGAAAATTAGAGAACGACATAAAAAGGTGAAAGTTGAGTTGAGTATCTGCATGCAAACAGCTGCTGGCTAAGCTCTGTTCTAAATCAGTGCGATATGCTGGGCAAGTGGCTGTGCTTCTTTCCTTGCTTTGAATTGTTCTGCGGCGACTTCGATATCGGATTGGTCATGTGGTTCTGCTGTAGAGAGGGCCACTGAAATTATGGTTGTTAACAGAACTGCGGTATAATTAATTCTCAGCGCTGATTGGTTGTCCGTCGGGTAACTAATTTCTACCCCACCTAATCGCTGATTGGTTGTCCGTCGGGCAACTAATTTCTACCCTACCTAATCGCTGATTGGCTGTCCGTCGGGCAAATAATTTTTACCCCAACTAATCGCTGATTGGCTTTCCGTCGTGTAACTAATTTCTACCCACCTAATCGCTGATTGGCTGTCCGTCGGGCAACTAATTTCTACCCCACCTAATCGCTGATAGGCTTTCCGTCGGGCAACTAATTTCTACCCACCTAATCGCTGATTGGCTGTCCGTCGGGCAACTAATTTCTACCCCACCTAATCGCTGATAGGCTTTCCGTCGGGCAACTAATTTCTACCCACCTAATCGCTGATTGGCTTTCCGTCGGGCAACAAATTTCTACCCCACCTAATCGCTGATAGGCTTTCCGTCGGGCAACTAATTTCTACCCACCTAATCGCTGATTGGCTTTCCGTCGGGCAACAAATTTCTACCCCACCTAATCGCTGATAGGCTTTCCGTCGGGCAACTAATTTCTACCCACCTAATCGCTGATTGGCTGTCCGTCGGGCAATTAATTTTTACCCCAACTAATCGCTGATTGGCTGTCCGTCGGACAATTAATTTCTACTCCACCTAATCGCTGATTAGCTGTCCGTCGGGTAACTTAATTTTTACCCCACCTAACCGTTAGGCAATCCTTCCATACCCCACCTCACTGACACCCACCTGCGCCCGTTGTTTCATATCCAAAGCCTTCATTCTCCGTCGTCCAGCGTCTTCATCCCTGTAGACGTCGCTGTACATGCTGCGATCGAAATAGTCGAACCGTTTCAAATCCTCGCAGGTCGCCCGCTGCACCGGGTCCATCTTGAAGCAGAACTAAAAAAGCAACGAAAGCAATTAGTTTATTGATTTATCAGGTGTGCAAAGCATAAAATGGAATTCTATGGCAGCTTACCTGCAAAAACTGCAGCTCTTTTGTCGAGAGCGGCTCCTTCATATGTTGAAATTTTTCCTCAAGGCTCTCCTGCACATTTTCAGTTTGTGTTGTTATAGTGGTTTCATTACGATCTAATTCCATTAGCAACAGCGGTAGACTGTCTCACCTGATTCTCGGGCTCAGGTATTTTGAGGCCGCGAAAAAACGAATTCTCCTGAAAAATCTCCTTGTGCCTTGGCAGCAGCTCGCCTGCGAATGAAGGCAGTTTTAAAAGGAAGCGAATTTTAAATATGTGAAACAAATTATAGTAATTATTAAAGATAAAAATAATAGTATTAATAATATTCGCAGGAGCGCTGGGGGCACCTGTCGCAAAAAAAGTCCCACAACCAGCGCTGGGGCAATTCTGCCCATCCCGCTGACCCCTGAGCACACAGACGAGTTTACACCTGAGCCGCCCTGCCCCTTGGCCTTGAGGCGTGGCATGCCTAGTGACCAGACCACGCTATCCAGGGCGGGCACATGTCAGTGAACTATGCCATTTGTTTACAATGCACTCAAAGCAAAGTCTCTCACTTATGTTTTTCTTTCATTTTCTCTTCGTTGTCAAGCAGAAAAGTCTCAGGCCTGGCAGGTGCCTATTTTGAATTGCTAATTTCTCTAACAGCATCAGCTGGTGTACAGGTTTGAAAACTTGGGTGCTGAGTGCACATTTTTTATGATTAAGGACTTCAAGGTGACTCTACGCTATAACCAGTGAGCATAGGGATTCTCTCAATGCTGAGACTCTGTTACACTACACCTATAGTGAGCATAGGGATTCTCTCAATGCTGAGACTCTACTACACTACACCTATAGTGAGCATAGGGATTAACTCAATGCTGAGACTCTACTACACTTCACCTATAGTGAGCATAGGGATTCTCTCAATACTGAGACACTACTACACTTCACCTATAGTGAGCATAGGGATTAACCCAATGCTGAGACACTACTACACTTCACCTATAGTGAGCATAGAGATTAACTTAAATGCATAGATTCTAGCATAGAGATTAATACTTGAAGTTCTCAGCTAAGGTCATGTCTCAAGCTCTCAAGTTAAAAGGTTGCCCACAATGGCAGCAATATGCGGTGTGTACAGTCCCCATTCCAGCCTCCTTATAGGGAGGCCTGCGCAACAGCAAACACACCTCTTTGGAGAGCGGTTGCCACCTCAGCCTTGACCAACTGAACAATGGAAGGCTTCAACTTGTCTAGAATTGCTTGTCTTGCCTGGCTCTGGCTTCTAGTTGGGGGCGGACAGGCAAACAGACGGCAGAGGCCGGCCTGTGTAATGGACTCTGTGCAAACAGCCCGGCGCTTACTGGTCTGCTCGCTATCTAAATCTAACTTGGCCATTCCGAATAATAAAAAGGTAAACTTCTGCTAGAAAGTAAAAACCTAATATTGGCTCGACTAGCAATCCATTCTATTCCTTATTCCATCCATATTGGCTAGATTAGCAATCCATTCTATTCCTTATTCCATCCATATTGGCTAGATTAGCAATCCATTCTATTCCTTATTCCATTCATATTGGCTAGATTAGCAATCCATTCTATTCATTAATCCATTCATATTGGCTAGATTAGCAATCCATTCTATTCATTAATCTATCCATATTGGCTAGATTAGCAATCCATTCTATTCATTAATCTATCCATATTGGCTAGATTAGCAATCCATTCTATTCATTAATCTATCCATATTGGCTCGACTAGCAATCCATTCTATTCCTTATTCCATCCATATTGGCTAGATTAGCAATCCATTCTATTCCTTATTCCATTCATATTGGCTAGATTAGCAATCCATTCTATTCCTTATTCCATCCATATTGGCTAGATTAGCAATCCATTCTATTCATTAATCTATCCATATTGGCTAGATTAGCAATCCATTCTATTCCTTATTCCATCCATATTGGCTAGATTAGCAATCCATTCTATTCATTAATCTATCCATATTGGCTAGATTAGCAATCCATTCTATTCATTAATCCATTCATATTGGCTAGATTAGCAATCCATTCTATTCCTTATTCCATCCATATTGGCTAGATTAGCAATCCATTCTATTCATTAATCTATCCATATTGGCTAGATTAGCAATCCATTCTATTCCTTATTCCATCCATATTGGCTAGATTAGCAATCCATTCTATTCATTAATCTATCCATATTGGCTAGATTAGCAATCCATTCTATTCATTAATCCATTCATATTGGCTAGATTAGCAATCCATTCTATTCATTAATCCATTCATATTGGCTAGATTAGCAATCCATTCTATTCCTTAATCCATTCATATTGGCTAGATTAGCAATCCATTCTATTCCTTAATCCATTCATATTGGCTAGATTAGCAATCCATTCTATTCATTAATCTATCCATATTGGCTAGATTAGCAATCCATTCTATTCATTAATCCATTCATATTGGCTAGATTAGCAATCCATTCTATTCATTAATCTATCCATATTGGCTAGATTAGCAATCCATTCTATTCATTAATCCATAATTCGGCCACCAAGCACATTTAGTAAGGCAGTGAGTGAAAGTGAACTGTCACTGTCACGTGCGCAGGCACACAGCCACTAAGCGAGAGCTAGTTACCTGAGGGTAAGCAGCTGTCCCATGTACCGCCTCTTCACTCTATTCAGAGCATCAAACAAAAACGAAGGCTTTCATTTTGTCCAAAAAACAACTTGATTCATGTCTGGCAACGAAATGCTCTTAGGACTCCATTGCAGCTCTTTCCTCTCAACTCTACCTGCTCAGACACCCCTTGGCCGCGGGGTGAGTGCGCTTGTAATTGGGCTAATTAACTCGAGCAATTGCTCTGTGTGGGCTTTCAATAGAAAAGCATTTAGTTGAGGGGCATACTTATCTCTTAGATCTTTTGTGCGAGGGCGGGCGTTGTTCTCACGAGTTCTCAATCAGTTCTGAGATGCTATGAGACAAAGGGGATGGGTTGGCCACACTGCTTCGAAATTGCAGACCTATGAAGTACTTCGATTCGAGAAACGAATGCACTTGGCGCTGTGTGAGCAATTTAATAAGAGCATAGTGCTTTTAAACTACTTTATTTAACTAGTGAAAATATGCTGATGGAGCTCATGGCCTGCGAGGTTTATGAAGTGCTGGGCTTAGGGAGTACGATGCTTAGGGAGTGTGATGATTAGGGAGTGTGATGATTAGGGAGTGTGATGATTAGGGAGTGTGATGATTAGGGAGTGTGATGATTAGGGAGTGTGATGATTAGGGAGTGTGATGATTAGGGAGTGTGATGCTTAGGGAGTGTGATGATTAGGGAGTGTGATGATTAGGGAGTGTGATGATTAGGGAGTGTGATGATTAGGGAGTGTGATGATTAGGGAGTGTGAT
Source organism: Macrostomum lignano (assembly GCA_002269645.1). Classification (NCBI taxonomy): domain Eukaryota; kingdom Metazoa; phylum Platyhelminthes; family Macrostomidae; genus Macrostomum; species Macrostomum lignano. The sequence goes on along the minus strand of NIVC01002496.1, from coordinate 14,120 downwards.
GATTAGGGAGTGTGATGATTAGGGAGTGTGATGATTAGGGAGTGTGATGATTAGGGAGTGTGATGATTAGGGAGTGTGATGATTAGGGAGTGTGATGATTAGGGAGTGTGATGATTAGGGAGTGTGATGATTAGGGAGTGTGATGATTAGGGAGTGTGATGATTAGGGAGTGTGATGATTAGGGAGTGTGATGATTAGGGAGTGTGATGATTAGGGAGTGTGATGATTAGGGAGTGTGATGATTAGGGAGTGTGATGATTAGGGAGTGTGATGATTAGGGAGTGTGATGATTAGGGAGTGTGATGATTAGGGAGTGTGATGATTAGGGAGTGTGATGATTAGGGAGTGTGATGATTAGGGAGTGTGATGATTAGGGAGTGTGATGATTAGGGAGTGTGATGATTAGGGAGTGTGATGATTAGGGAGTGTGATGATTAGGGAGTGTGATGATTAGGGAGTGTGATGATTAGGGAGTGTGATGATTAGGGAGTGTGATGATTAGGGAGTGTGATGATTAGGGAGTGTGATGATTAGGGAGTGTGATGATTAGGGAGTGTGATGATTAGGGAGTGTGATGATTAGGGAGTGTGATGATTAGGGAGTGTGATGATTAGGGAGTGTGATGATTAGGGAGTGTGATGATTAGGGAGTGTGATGATTAGGGAGTGTGATGATTAGGGAGTGTGATGATTAGGGAGTGTGATGATTAGGGAGTGTGATGATTAGGGAGTGTGATGATTAGGGAGTGTGATGATTAGGGAGTGTGATGATTAGGGAGTGTGATGATTAGGGAGTGTGATGATTAGGGAGTGTGATGATTAGGGAGTGTGATGATTAGGGAGTGTGATGATTAGGGAGTGTGATGATTAGGGAGTGTGATGATTAGGGAGTGTGATGATTAGGGAGTGTGATGATTAGGGAGTGTGATGATTAGGGAGTGTGATGATTAGGGAGTGTGATGATTAGGGAGTGTGATGATTAGGGAGTGTGATGATTAGGGAGTGTGATGATTAGGGAGTGTGATGATTAGGGAGTGTGATGATTAGGGAGTGTGATGATTAGGGAGTGTGATGATTAGGGAGTGTGATGATTAGGGAGTGTGATGATTAGGGAGTGTGATGATTAGGGAGTGTGATGATTAGGGAGTGTGATGATTAGGGAGTGTGATGATTAGGGAGTGTGATGATTAGGGAGTGTGATGATTAGGGAGTGTGATGATTAGGGAGTGTGATGATTAGGGAGTGTGATGATTAGGGAGTGTGATGATTAGGGAGTGTGATGATTAGGGAGTGCGGGGCTTAGGGAGTGCGGGGCTTAGGGAGTGCGGGGCTTAGGGAGTGCGGGGCTTAGGGAGTGCGGGGCTTAGGGAGTGCGGGGCTTAGGGAGTGCGGGGCTTAGGGAGTGCGGGGCTTAGGGAGTGCGGGGCTTAGGGAGTGCGGGGCTTAGGGAGTGCGGGGCTTAGGGAGTGCGGGGCTTAGGGAGTGCGGGGCTTAGGGAGTGCGGGGCTTAGGGAGTGCGGGGCTTAGGGAGTGCGGGGCTTAGGGAGTGCGGGGCTTAGGGAGTGCGGGGCTTAGAGAGTGCGGGGCTTAGGGAGTGCGGGGCTTAGGGAGTGCGGGGCTGAGCAGATAAAAAGCGGATTGCCTTAAAGCAATAACAAAAGAAGCAACTTTTGCTTTTTTCTTCTAAAAAATTAGAGACGAGCAGAGACAGCAAACAAAAACCTACAAATTGTCAGTGGCTGCCATCTCTAATGTCACTCAAGAATACATGAGAGTTGCCACTCAAACATGAACTGTGTGAGAAATGGAAAATCAGTTCACATGGGGCCTGACTTAACAGACACCCCGTGCCTGCGCCTCTGGGACGAAGATATAGACAAAATTACCCTTGAATTGGCGCCGAAAACTTTTACTAGCCATTCAGATCTGTGTCAGTCATAAGTGTAATAAAACTATTCTTCAAAAGAAAACCTTCTTTACTGTTTCGTACCAGCAGCTTAAAAAATTGTAAAACTTGCGAGAATTTTTGGATTGTAAAAATAATTTTTAGGTAGAAAGTTGTAAAGAAAAGTTGCAAAGCCAACTGAGAATCAGTCAAGGGTTATAAAAATTTCTTAAACTATAGCAGCAATTCATTCAATAACAATTTTTCCTGTGAGGGGTTTTGACTTTGAAAAAAAGGATACTTCTTTGCAGCTGTGTAAACCAACAGTGCCCCTAACAGTGCTCTAACAGGGCCCTTAACAGTGCTCTAACAGGGCCCTTAACAGTGCTCTAACAGTGCCCTTAACAGTGCTCTAACAGTGCCCCTAACAGTGCTCTAACAGTGCCCTCAACAGTGCTCTAACAGTGCCCTTAACAGTGCTCTAACAGTGCCCTTAACAGTGCTCTAACAGTGCCCCTAACAGTGCTCTAACAGTGCCCTCAACAGTCTCTAACAGTGCCCCCAACAGTCTCTAACAGTGCCCTCAACAGTCTCTAACAGTGCCCTCAACAGTCTCTAACAGTGCCCTCAACAGTCTCTAACAGTGCCCCCAACAGTCTCTAACAGTGCCCTCAACAGTCTCTAACAGTGCCCTCAACAGTCTCTAACAGTGCCCTCAACAGTCTCTAACAGTGCCCTCAACAGTCTCTAACAATGCCCTCAAAAGTGCTCTAACAATGCCCTCAACAGTCTCTAACAGTGCCCTCAACAGTCTCTAACAATGCCCTCAAAAGTGCTCTAACAATGCCCTCAACAGTCTCTAACAGTGCCCTCAACAGTCTCTAACAGTGCCCTCAACAGTCTCTAACAATGCCCTCAAAAGTGCTCTAACAATGCCCTCAACAGTCTCTAACAGTGCCCTCAACAGTCTCTAACAATGCCCTCAAAAGTGCTCTAACAATGCCCTCAACAGTCTCTAACAGTGCCCTCAACAGTCTCTAACAGTGCCCTCAACAGTCTCTAACAATGCCCTCAAAAGTGCTCTAACAATGCCCTCAACAGTACTCTAACAGTGCCCCCAAAAGTACAAACGGATCAGTGCGCTCTCCCAGTTTTAGCTGACTGCTCACCCAGCGTCTTGATGATGAGGTACAGCTGATCGAGGTCGGATCGGCCGGGCCATAGCGGGATGCCTTTGAGCATCTCGGCGAACACGCAGCCGATGGCCCAGACGTCCACAGGCGGTCCGTACTGGGTGTCGCCGACCAGCAGCTCGGGGGCGCGGTACCACCTGGTGGCCACGTAGTCTGTATACTCGTCCCCGGGCCCCGCTGCGGGATTGCGTGCGTGTGTGGTGTGTCGATGGTGTGGTGTGTGGTGTGTGGTGTGTGGTGTGGTGTGTGGTGTGTGGTGTGGTGTGTGGTGTGTGGTGTGTCGATGGTGCGGTGTGGTGTGGTGTGTGGTGTGTGGTGTGGTATGGTGTGTGGTGTGTGGAGTGTGGTGTGTGGCGTGTGGTGTGTGGTGTGTGGCGTGTGGCGTGTGTGTGTGGTGTGTTGATGGTGTATTGATGGTGTGGTGAGTAGGTGGTGTGGTGAGTAGGTGGTGTGGTGAGTAGGTGGTGTGGTGAGTAGGTGGTGTGGTGAGTAGGTGGTGTGGTGAGTAGGTAGTGTGGTGAGTAGGTGGTGTGGTGAGTAGGTGGTGTGGTGAGTAGGTGGTGTGGTGAGTAGGTGGTGTGGTGAGTAGGTGGTGTGGTGAGTAGGTGGTGTGGTGAGTAGGTGGTGTGGTGAGTAGGTGGTGTGGTGAGTAGGTGGTGTGGTGAGTAGGTGGTGTGATGAGGCTCCTTGGCACAAAGCGGAACTCACTGAGCAGGCGAGCAAATCCGAAATCGCACAATTTCACTTTGGTGTCCCGCGTGATAAGAATATTCTCGGGCTTCACGTCGCGGTGAATGCACTGGTGGTGTAGAAATCAAGGTAGGAAATTTACATTAATATGTATAGTTTAACAGTGCCCCCAGCAGTGCCCCCAGCAGTGCCCCCCAGCAGTGCCCCCAGCAGTGCCCCCAGCAGTGCCCCCAGCAGTGCCCCCCAGCAGTGCCCCCAGCAGTGCCCCCAGCAGTGCCCCCAGCAGTGCCCCCAGCAGTGCCCCCCAGCAGTGCCCCCAGCAGTGCCCCCAGCAGTGCCCCCAGCAGTGCCCCCAGCAGTGCCCCCAGCAGTGCCCCCAGCAGTGCCCCCAGCAGTGCCCCCAGCAGTGCCCCCAGCAGTGCCCCCAGCAGTGCCCCCAGCAGTGCCCCCACACGCTCACATTATGCGAGTGGCAGAAGCTGATTGCATCCAGCAGCTGGTAGGTGATCTTGCGAATCTGGCCTCGGTCCATGCTGAAATTGGATGGCAACAAGAATCGACAATCAATGCAATAGAATCGAACCCGGGACCTTCATTACTCACCCGTACGGCTTGGCCTCCATCTCGTTCAGCAAGGTGTGATCGATGTACTGAAAGACGAGGTGCAGCCGTTTCTTCCGCTTGAACACCTCCAGCAGGTTCACCAGATTGTCGTGCTTCAGTTGCTGGGCAGTTAAAAGTGCAGCGCATAGTGACCACGGGCCATGGTGGCTACAGCCTCTTGCGAATACTATTATAACTACTATTATTATTACTAGTTTGCAGGCATCGTATGCACATCTTTTTCTAACACACACTAGGATGAAAATTCAGTTAATCCGGCATAAAAATCAATTTAAACATTTGACAGACTTAAGTTAGACCCATAACAATGATTTGCCCTAATCTAGCAAATTTATTTTGCGGCGAAAAAATGGTCTTCAACTTGCTTGTGTTGGAAAAAGTGGGAAAACTCCCCGCTGCCAATCAGGGACTCCCACATTCGCTATTGCTATAGCATTAGTTGGGCCTTCCTTCAATCCAGAGAAAAAACCTGGATTGGACGCTGAGGAAGAGAGAGAGAGCTCGGAGAAAAAAGCCAAGGTAAAAAATGTGGGGATTTATCGAGCCCGTTGCGTGCACGAGGCTCAGAAGGGGGGGGGGCGAAGGGACGAAGCGCTGCAGGAAGACAGAGAGGGAAGAGAGAGACAGAAGTACAAACTGGGGACTCGGTGATGAGGAGCCTTGGCTCAGGTAGGTGGGGGATGCTGAGGATTAGGAGAAGGGAGTTATCCAGTGTCAGGGCAGAAAGAAAAGAGAAAGCGCGCGAGGCAGATTTGGTTGCTAGGAAACGACAGAAGCAACTCGAGACTGCAACACTGAATTCCCCTCCCATCCAGAACCCTGGCAACTGACAGTAGTGCCTATCCTGCACCTCTGCCTGAGCTTGGGAGCCGCCCATATTTATTATTCAGCATGCATTAATACGAATAATCCTTCGCTTTATCCCCTCGAACCTCAAAATCGATAAACGTAGAGAAGGCTTCTGTACCGAATCGGGTTTCACCGAGCGCACAGAGCTGCTTATAGAGGCTAGGTCTGTGAGGGCAGTTCAGAGGGCAGTTCACTCCAACCTTATTGTCTATGGGGGCAGTTCACTCCAACAGTCCAACCCTATAGTTCCAGTTCATTCAAACCTTATAGTCTATGGGGGCAGTGCACTCCAACCCTATAGTCTATGGGGCAGTGCACTCCAACCCTATAGTCTATGGGGATCAGTGCACTCCAACCCTATAGTCTATGGGGATCAGTGCACTCCAACCCTATAGTCTATGGGGATCAGTGCACTCCAACCCTATAGTCTATGGGGATCAGTGCACTCCAACCCTATAGTCTATGGGGATCAGTGCACTCCAACCCTATAGTCTATGGGGGCAGTGCACTCCAACCCTATAGTCTATGGGGATCAGTGCACTCCAACCCTATAGTCTATGGGGCAGTGCACTCCAACCCTATAGTCTATGGGGATCAGTGCACTCCAACCCTATAGTCTATGGGGCAGTGCACTCCAACCCTATAGTCTATGGGGCAGTGCACTCCAACCCTATAGTCTATGGGGATCAGTGCACTCCAACCCTATAGTCTATGGGCAGTGCACTCCAACCCTATAGTCTATGGGGATCAGTGCACTCCAACCCTATAGTCTATGGGGATCAGTGCACTCCAACCCTATTGGATCTATGGGGGCAGTTCACTCCAACCCTATAGTCTATGGGGGCAGTGCACTCCAACCCTATAGGATCTATGGGGGCAGTTCACTCCAACCCTATAGTCTATGGGGGCAGTGCACTCCAACCCTATAGTCTATGGGGGCAGTTCATTCAAAAGTCCATGGGGGTTCCAGGGGAGTTCACTCTACAATTGCACAACTCATACTAATTAGTGAGCCAAGACTAAGATGGTAGAGCAGATTGACAGGCAGGCAGACGCACAGGCAATAAAGATAGGCATTAATTAAATGCTCTTTCGTATCATCGATGTGCGCATGCGAGATTATGCATACTCGTAAATGCCAGCCATTAAAATTTGAGTTTTTTAATCAGCTGTCATCAGCAAGGTAGCAGTTGATGCGCCGAGGTCTAGAAATAATTACTTGATTTTATAACCATGCTTGGGCGCAACCTTGGGATTCACTCGGCCGCCTCTATTGGCAACACACACATGTAAGTCGCTATTGGACGGAATAGTAGTCACGTGACTGCTCTCAGCCAATAGCGACTTACATGTGTGTGTTGCCAATAGAAACGGCCGGGCGATTCCCAAAGTTGCGCATGTACATGATCATGATGATCATGTATAAATTATAACCATAATTTTAATTACATCTGAGTGGGGGTGGAGGGAGAGGCTAGGTGGCGCCAGCCCTGCATTTTTAATGAGTGGCTAATTAAAAATGTTTAATAGATGCAGTGCAGTTGGGTTGGGACCGTAAAACTTCAAATTTGAAGATTCGAAGTGACATTGATATAAGATTCGGTAAGATAGAAGTTCATTGAGCACGACACCTGAAATGGATGAGTCTGACTCTGATGGAGAATTTACAAGCTCAGTGGGGAACTAGCATGGGAATTTTTCATTAACTTGGGGGGATTATTCAACAGCTTGGAGGAATTGTTCAAAAGATCAGGGTGGGGCATGGGGAATTATTCACAAGCTCAGGGTGAGGTGTGAGGGATTTTTACACAAGCTCAGGGTGGGGGGAATTATTTACAAGCTCAGGGTGAGGGGAATTGCTCACAAGCTCAGGGTGAGGGGAATTATTCACAAGCTCAGGGTGAGGGGAATTGCTCACAAGCTCAGGGTGAGGGGAATTATTCACAAGCTCAGGGTGAGGGGAATTGCTCACAAGCACAGGGTGAGGGGAATTGCTCACAAGCTCAGGGAGAGGGGAATTATTCACAAGCTCAGGGTGAGGGGAATTATTCACGAGCTCAGGGTGAGGGGAATTATTCACAAGCTCAGGGTGAGGGGAATTATTTACAAGCTCAGGGTGGGAGGAATTGCTCACAAGCTCAGGGTGAGGGGAATTATTCACAAGCTCAGGGTGAGGGGAATTGCTCACAAGCTCAGGGAGAGGGGAATTATTCACAAGCTCAGGGTGAGGGGAATTGCTCACAAGCTCAGGGAGAGGGGAATTATTCACAAGCTCAGGGTGAGGGGAATTATTCACAAGCTCAGGGTGAGGGGAATTATTCACAAGCTCAAGGTGAGGGGAATTATTCACAAGCTCAGGGTGAGGGGAATTATTCACAAGCTCAGGGTGAGGGGAATTATTCACAAGCTCAGGGTGAGGGGAATTGCTCACAAGCTCAGGGTGAGGGGAATTATTCACAAGCTCAGGGTGAGGGGAATTATTCACAAGCTCAGGGTGAGGGGAATTATTCACAAGCTCAAGAAGTCAGAGCGGGGAATTGTTTGCTAGCTCACCTTCAGCATTCGGATCTCTCGCATAGCAATCTTGTGAATCAGCGGATCCTCCTCGGACTCGGTGAACTTTTTAATAGCAACCAACTCGCCGGTGAATCGCTGCCTGCACTTGAACACAACACCGTAGGCGCCTTCGCCAATTTTGCCCAGCTTCTCGTACTTGTCCATGAGCAGGCAGCCCCTGCTGCAGAGTTTGAGTACATAATTAGTGACAGGTGAGTTCATTATAGTGACCAAATTTTACATTTTAATTTTAATTTTACTGCAGTTTTTGCTTTCAAATAAAGCACTGACAGAGAGCAGGCTACAAGCGCTGGTGGAACAACATCAATTTAGGCGAAGATAGCAGGCGCGCTAAGTGGCGAAAACTTATAGTGCAAAACAGTTGAATATTTAGGGAAATCTTGAATTTAAAAAGTCCATAGCTGCAAATTTTATTAAGCCAAAGAAAATATTGACAGGATAATACAAGATCCCAACCCAATTATCGTTATTAGCTCGTATATTATATCTTTGGTATGCAGAAGTTAAAAATCCTATCCAATGCATTTCCGTTTAGCGGTCATTGTGTCAATACCTAACAATAGTAATTAGTAATAACCAAGTATTTATACGAGCGTAGAGCCAAGGGAAAGAGGAACTCGGCAAGATCCTCACGCCATAGCATAACTCAAGACCTCCTTAGCCAGTTCTAACCCACAAAAAAGTCTACATAGCTACGACAGAGAGAGATCAAAAGAACTCTTAAGAAGTCACTTCAAAAGGGTAGTCGAATACATGTTTAAATTAGGCTTACAGTCAGGTCTGCACACTTCTATACAGATTGAAGGCCGAACAAGATGGGGCACACGGTGTTTCCCCGAGATGAAAGCTATAAATAGAAATATTTTTAACTCGATAGAAGAAGAAGCTAGTTCGAATAGTTAGTAAGTAGGAAGTCCACATGGAGGGGGGGCAAGTTAGATTCGAATTTACGACTTCACCTGTACTGCGTCGGATGAGCTTTGGAATTGTTCAACTTGTTAGTGAGCTCTGAAATGCGGGATTAATGGCATGGGATAATACCTTGGGACTTAATACTCGCATTTGGCTCTGTAGGAAAGCTTTTTGCTTTCTGCTTCTGCTTTTTGCTTTTGAAAGATTCTTCAACAAAAATAAGCCGCATGCGGGCTGGCTGACTTCACCGCAGCAACGGTGCATAAATAGGGATTTCATGCATTGCTATAAATGAAAAAACTGACTTTTTATGCACAAAAAATAAAGCGGGATTGAAGCGAAACAGAAAATATTTGCCTGTGTATGCGAGTTATTTATATAATCCATAACTCCAATAAATAGCCAACTGCAGTGCAGGGGTGTGAGTGTATTATAGTTCCAGTGCTTTAAGGCATTCAATGTACATTGAGGGCATCCCAATGTACTTGAATGTATTCTGATGTACATTGATTGAAGCTTGAATTGAAAGCAATTAATATACTTGCAGATATCTTAATAAACTGATGGGCATCATTGTGTCCTTGATCTCCATTATCAATGAGCCCCATATTCGGTATATACAGAGACCAGCTATTATACGGATTTTTATAACTGTTTCAGCCGCCCTCTCTGTGGGTGCACAAATTGCACAAATATTCACACAATGCACGACAATTAAGTTATTACACGGAGCTGTCAAGGACTTCTTTTTATAGTCACAGTAGAAGGAAAACCCTCAGCAACTTGGAATTTCCGGGAAATCTTTTTGAGGCCGATTTTTTAATCATGTACTAATTTACCATCTTCAGAAGGATCTACCCATAATTGACTGCCAACCTAACCTAAACATAAACCCAAACCTAAACCTAAACCTAAACCTAAACCTAAACCCTAACATAAACCCTAACCTAAACCTAAACCTAAAACTAAACCCTAACCTAAACCCTAACCTAAACCTAAACCCTAACCTAAACCCTAACCTAAACCTAAACCTAAACCTAAACCTAAACCTAAACCTAAACCTAAACCCTAACCTAAACCAAAACCCAAACCTAAACCTAAACCTAAACCTAAATCTTCGGCAGTCAAACTGCAGCAGTCCAATTGTCAGTCTCCCTCTTCGGAACAAGGATGCAAAATAATGTAAGTGCCATCAGCTTAGAGAGGTTAGTTTATAGAAAACATCTCTCCAGATTTTATTGTGACAGTTTCCAGTCAAATTCTATACTCAATAGCAGTCCTTGACAGCCGGGCAATTACAACGCTAATTTTTAGATAAGCTAATAATTGACTTGTAGCTATGGGAGGTCTGCTCTATGGAGAGCCGATCTCTGCGGCCATTGGAATTTGGAACCAAACGGTTCGATACCTGGTCCGCTGCTGGCGCCAATTCAAACTGACTGACGGCATAGTTGCTGGCGCAGGTTTTGGCACAGGTATTGGCACCGGTGCTGGCCCAGACGCTGGCACGGCAGCGGAGCCGCAGCTGCTGCAGCCGCAGTCGCCCGGTGGGCCAGCGGAGGCCGCTGCGGCTGTCCGGCCAGCCTGCGGCGGCTGCGGCAGCAGCAGCAGAGGAGGCAGTCGAGCGTGCTTGGAATGGCGGGGTGGCAGCTTCCATGGGGGGGGGGGGTTGGCAGGACGAGATGAAGGAAGGAAGGTGTGAATTGGTTAGTCAGCTGATTCCAGGCGATCAGAAAGTACAAATTGCTGCAAAATCGGTCGCGATATCTTAGCCGACAAGGGAGCTCAAATCGATAAGGATGGCGTTGCCTCAGCAGCTTAAATTTATTGAGTTATCAAAGTTGCTAAGACTCAGCCGATCCTGCGTATCCAGTAGGAAAACCAGCTCCCACAAGTTTTTTATTATTTATTACCTCGGCTTCCTTCGTTGAGCATCTTGATTTGGCTGCGAGTTATACTGGCTTGACAACCACATCTGGGCTTCCCGATTCGAGTCAAACTGAGCGCCCGGGGTGCCTGGATTCTGGGCTGCAAGTCTCCCGAACTATACCAAAGTTCGAGAAAGAAACGACAAGGCTTTTCGGATGGAGCTGTAGAACGGATGCTGGCAAAAGTCGGCTCCGGCTACTCTCAAAGCTAAGAGTGCTCAAGAGTGCTTGGAGACTGACTCTCAGCTGCTTCTTCGGCCGAGATGATAACAGACGAGCGAGTTGAGTTCGAGAAGTGCACGCAGCTTGAGTTGGGGCAGGGAGACTTGGGGAGGCCACTGTGAGATGGGCAACTATTTATCAACGGCAACTGCTGCTGCACTGGCCAATGGCATCGCTGCGAGCGCCCCATTGGATAAACCGAACCGAACAGTGCTACGGGCGGAACCCTGCACTCATGAACAGAATATACAGCTGTTTTTTAACGGATTACGCAAAGCGCTGAATGGGGTTTTACCATAGACAAATCCGGTAGAGAAGAATCCAGGCTTGGAGAAATGAACTACAGAGACAGGGACAGCTGGAATTTATCTGGAACTTTGCTTGCTTGCCGGTCTCCGATGGCATTTCCAAATTGCAAGTTCCTCAGCACAGAAAACTGCGATACGAGTATTAGCACTAAATTCACATTCTTCACAATTTAAGTAGTTTTGTGAATATCAAAACCTTCCGGAATCATTCTTTATGCGTTTCTTCTGAGGCTACAATAATTCACGAGGTTATTAGGTCAAAGTTCCGGTGAAATTCAGCTAATTCTCTTTTTCCTTTAATGTATTTTTAAACGGATATTTATTAACTCAGTTTTTCTATGGTGAAACTCTTAACAGGTTTGCAAAACATGTATTGTTTGTATAAATATACTTGTATAAATATGCTTCGATACAATACAACTGTATTTTAATGTTCCGCATTTTAATTGTTTTATTTACGTTTGCAATATGGAATTTAGAAGCTGGGATATTGTAAATTTGATGCTTAGAAAACCTGATCGAGTCATCCCTGTCACAATCTAGCTAATAAAACATTGCGAAAAAACAGCCACCAAAAGAAATGTGCAGATTTGCAAGTTTCATAATCTCTATGTTTTAGTAGTTTATATCATTTAATGCTTTCTTTATTCTTCAGCATTTTATTGCTTTTATATTCATAAGTAATTCGATCGAGCAGTCACCCGAATCTGCTCCTGTTAAAAATTATATGGTATTTTTTTCTGTTTGGACCTATTGTACAAAGAAATAATTAACATGATATGACTTTTAAAACTGAATAGGAACTCAAAGCACCAATTATCGACTATAATCTTTTGTAAGTCTGAGGACACAATTGGCTACAATTTATAGCTGTCAACTAAAAATTATCTTTAGCAAAAGGCAAAGTTGTTTTTTGTTTGAAGCCTGATTCAACCTGACTTGAAAACATTATAAAATGGTTATTTTTCGTACAAATTATTTTGTACTAAACTTTTTGTTTTGAGTTATTTAGGGTAACTAGCAGCATTTATTGAAACGTGCTTATAGTTTTTATACCAATAACTAAAAAATTTATAAAAGCATCGACTAACTTAATGAAAGCTAATGTGTCTGGGACTATCTGGACTGGATATTAAATTACATGTTTTTGTGCAAAGATTTTTAGATTGGGTGTTAATTAAATTAAACTAGTTGAAAAAGTTATGGAAAACGAGTAAAAAACGCAATTGTTTAAATTTTGAAAAATATTTTCTGCAGCTCACTATGTTTAAATCGAAATAGCTAATGTAATGGGGCCTGGTCACAGATTACCCATCAAGTATGTCAGGAGTAAGGTACGTGTTATATCAAGCGAAACTGTATTAGGTCTCTGCATACAGATGATAAATTCCTGTATTTTAATAAAAATGCAAGTGAATTTGTACAATGTATTATATATTTTTAAACGAAATAGTAAGTAAGTCACCTACCCCTTTTCCCGTGGATGAGGAATTTCTCTGCCGGTATTCTACGACTTGAAAAATTGTTCGCAGTAATCGCAGCAAGTGTCTTAAATGAATGATAAACAAAAAAGGGCTTGTAATACCGTGTCAATAAACGCTAGACAAACTAATGCTTCTTGTGTGATATTTTGCATGAAATTAACCCAGCCATAGTTAAATAATTCAAACGAATATGGGTTCATTGTCAACTTGTATACCAAATAATTTCTGGCTAAAAACCGATAATATAATATAAATTAAGCATTAATAAGCCCTAATAAGTATGTTAAATTCGTTAACAAATTCGTTCTTACTTTAAGAGAAATATTTTGATTTACCACGCTAAATTTTGTGTTTCGTTATGAAACTTAATAGTTCTATGGCAACGATTTTCGCGAAGTTATAAACCGAAGTCAGAAGCTAAAATTGAAATTTAATCAAACTTTCGCACAAGTACCTAAAAAGATGTCTCTTAACGGCGACATTAGTGACTAAAAATCTGGAATTATTGGGGGAAACTTAAAAGCAAATAGCATATAGGATTCTACATGCAAAAGCAGATGTACTGTAATGTACGAGTGCCCGTGTCTCCCGTGTACATATATTAACTGACCTTAATGTATTCGTTTAAAAAGAATACGAGCTTAGCTTTATCATAAGAGGTTGCATGCTTGTATAAATTTACAATTATTTCTACAGTGTGTCTAATTTGTAATTATATTCCTTCCACTTGCATACATGTGTGTACATATTTTGGAAATTTGGGGGATTTGAGCTCGGGTGTTAACTCCATCTGCAGAATTAAAGGGTTTTAAATAAAAAAGCGCCTGAAAAGCTCCTATTAAATAACATGTACATGTGCATGTTCATATACCTTTTTGAGTATACGCAGTTCCTCTTTTGAATATATAGCTAAATCAGCAAATTATAAGTGCATGTTCCCTTCAATAGAATCCTTTAAGAATATATGAAAGCATGTAAGTACATACATGTAATGGTTTTATGCCTTATTGGCAGTTATTACCAATATTATTGGAATTGGAAATCACCTTCACCATCAAGTACACAAAGGGCGTCGACAACGTCGAGGATGCACGAGGGCCATTGCGAGACGCTTGGAGCCTCGGCAACAGAGCTGTAGCCGCAGGTGTCCAACCGAGAGATGCGGCAACCGCAACCGCATCTGGCGGAAGTTGCGGATTTAAGACGGCCTTCTCTGTTGCGCCTTCAACGACGCTGCGGGACCGAGGAAGGTGCCTGTGATTCCGGAGTCGCTGCGGCGCCAGTTCCTCACTGACTTTCACGAGGGCATCGGCGGCTACTTCGGACCGGAGAAAATGGCCGACACGCTGAAGCAGACCGCGTACTGGCCTGGGGTGCAGAGCGACGCGTGAGTTTCTGCCAGGAGTGCCAGACCTGCCAGCTGAAAAGGCGCAGCACCGGCCCGCAGCC